>PVHY01002852.1:0-118371 GCA_004024945.1 Uropsilus gracilis | reverse complement strand
TGTTTGTTCCAGAATGTCTTCAGCTCTGAAATCTTAACATTTCCACCTTTTATGTATACTTTCTTCTTCCCGTTCATGCTTTTCTCTGTCACTTAAGAGGAAAAGCAAAAAATATTTGTCCCTTCATTTAGAGCTCATCTTCATCATTGTGCAGAATGTAGTTGCAGTGAAAGACTTGGTATAATTTCATATCACTGATCTGACATAGGTGTTTTTCCTGTCAAGTGCAGATATGACCTCAGAACTCTAACACAGAGGTGAAGGTATCCTCTTGCCAATCAGTGAGATCAACCCACTGCTGCAGTCACTTGTATTTTAGGATTCCCAAGAAGAGGTTTGAAATACATAGTGCAGTTGTATGGGCATGGGCCAAGACAGCAGAAAAGTGGAGATAAAAAAAGTTACAGCTTATGACTTCATTCCTGTTGCCCATGTTTTAATAACCCAGAAGTTTTTGGCTCAGCCACTTCAGGATATGTTAAGGATAAGCCAACATGCAAATTGAATCACATTTTTTAATCGCTGGTAGAGTTCTCCAGTTAAAGGGATTCTGACTGTTCCATAGCAAATGAAAAATTTCATTTACAATCTGAGAAATCATCCCCTGGCTCTCTGTGTTTGCAAACTTGAGGTTTTGTATGTTCTCATTTCTTTGTGCTCCACACACCTGTTGCTAGAGAAGGAAAAATGGAAAGAGCAGCTTTGAGAATATTCATTATTTGCAGTCAGAGGGTAGATGTGACTCTCTATTGTAATTAATTAGCCTGCAAGAATCCCATATTTCAAAGAAGCTTTTACAATTTTCTTTACAGACCCTGCTAGGTTTCTTTTTAATAAAAGGTGAGTTTTCATGTGTCTGTTCACCAGTTATAGTTGAAGATTCAGT
The DNA here is from genome assembly GCA_004024945.1 of Uropsilus gracilis. NCBI lineage: Eukaryota > Metazoa > Chordata > Mammalia > Eulipotyphla > Talpidae > Uropsilus > Uropsilus gracilis. The sequence continues at coordinate 117,485 of PVHY01002852.1, read as the reverse complement.
AGGAAGTTTATAGACAATCTTGCCCTGATGGAATCCACTTTCTCAACTCTTCCACAGTTACTCTTGTTCTATAGTTACTCTCGTAACTATAGGTCTCGCAGGTCCTCTGGAAAATGTGTACAGAAAAGAATTGGCTTCTTTTCCTATCCTTTGCTACTTCCTTTTGGCCCCACTCTGAATCCGCCCCCTCGCTGTTGTCATCAGGGATCATTCACGCTGTGATTGCTGTGCTGCTTTATTCTGAGCTGAAAGGGATGGGAGGACCTGGCTCCTGGTTTTCTGTGCCATGTAGGAATAGGGTGATGGTGGGTAATCATTTACATAACAACTTGAAAATCAACTTCAGTCTCGAGAGAAAGCATTAAGGATTGCAGAGTCATGGACACAGAGTTCCTCTGCTACTGTGCTGCATGGCCCCAGGCAAATAACTCAAAACCTCCCGGAGGCCTTCAATTTCCCTTTAAGGAAAGTAAGAGATTATATCTATGCCCCTTTCAGATCCAGGTTCTGTGCTTGTTGCTGAACTAGGTTCTTACAAGTAAATGAGGATGCTGTTTTCAGCTGACAGGTGTCTTAATCCGGGAAGGAAACACAGAGGTGGTAAGGTTTTAGAAAACAGGAGGACTTAGTTTGGAGGGACAGGGTATTTCGTGATCCATAGTCAAAGAGGACTTGTGGGTGGCATTTGCTTGGCATCTAGGCTGTGAACTCTTTGGGATTTTGTATTCAAGGAGCTCCAAGATTGAAGTCAGCACATGGGAGACTTGTTATTAGATCACTGGATGGGGTCCCTCTTGTCAAGAACCCACAGAGCAGTACATTTGGAGATGAAGTGAGGGATGGTCTCCGCTTAACACATGGCAACTTGGTGCTTGCCAACATCATCCCAACTTCCCTCCTTCATGTGTCTTTTTTGGTCTTTTAGCTAATGTCTGGAGGTCTAACTCCAGCAACTCCTTTGTTTGGATCGATACGAATTCTTCTTGGAAGCATCACACAGGGAAGAGGAAAAAATACACCCCTCCGTGAGAAATCACGGATTTGGAAATAACTGGTGGGATAGGAAGTAAGCATGAGAAAGGAGAGAGAGTGACATCTCCACCAAGGGGATCTTGAAGCCCTGCTTGTTTGCAAGTTCATTAGTCATATTGGTCGCATTAAATGACTGCCAAGACCATCCCCAGATGTCTCCCTTAAATGTTTACCCATTTTACTTACGGTACTGACATGAGCGCTCCTTGTCACGGTGCTGCTGGCCTGGCTCATTAATGGGAGTATTTGGTGGTTGAAATGAAATGCAGATTAGGTAAAAATAAATTACTTTCAATAAGGTCAAGGAAGTGAAGGCTGTAAATAAAATATACATTCACAAACAGACAAATGCTATTAGGAAATTCAGCTCAGTCCATGCCAAGCTGTTACTGTCTAAATTGCCTCTTTCTTCCTGGCTTGCAATTAATTTTTGCTTGTATGTTTGGAGATTGGGGGAAGGGTAATAGCCTAATGGGTAATGATTTTATTTTAGTATTTTGATTAAAGAGACTAAATAACTTGGACCCTGGATAACCATAAGGACTATAGCCTTATCCATCAAGCTTAATTTCTAGACAGGAAGTTGTGTTTATATTTCTAGATAAATTTAGCATTGAGCCGCATATAATATAAAGTGATGAGTCCTGTTCACTTATTTTCTACCGACCTCCCCTGTCTCTTCACCATTTCTCCTTTTCATTCTCTTCTCTTTATTTAATCCTGTTTGACTAGTATCCTTCTGCCCCATCCTTAGCTCTTGAACGCAAAATTCTTTATAACCATTTGCTTGTTAAAAAGGCTGTGAGGAGAACTAGGGTCATTCATGAGTGAGTGCTGCTTGTTTCCCAACCTTCGCATAGCCATTCCTCTTCCGCACTCATGCAGGGTGCCCATGCACGGTTACATGCCCTTCCTGCCTCCACCCTAAGCTGCTCGGACACCATACCTTCTGTTTGGGAAAATGAGGTATCTTTCAAAAAACCTAGTGTTCCTTTCCTTTCCTTTTTCTCCAAGGACACCCTGCCGATCTTGTTTAACTTTATGGTTACATGGATGGTCTGATCTTAGTAAGTTAGACCTTGGGTGCTTATTTTACAGGTTGAAGATACCTCTGAGCTTGTAACCAGACTGTTTGATGAAATAGATACATAGACTGATTTAGTTGACAAATCAAAAAAAAAAAAAAAAAAATTAGGTCATCATCTTATGAAGTCTCATCCAGAAATAGAATACCCTCAGATGAACGAGACTCCCCATTTTGATTGACTTCAGAATTTGATGGGACTTCTCATAATCTCTCCTGCCCAGCACGAATAGGACCTGATGAAACAGCCGTGGTGGACACCTGAGACCTCTCAGAATAGAGGGGAAGCATTTGTAGAAGTCATAATAGTAGTGATTTTCTCTTCTACTTCAGTGGCCCTCTTAAGAGGCCTGGTTGTTTAGAGACTCCTCCCCCCCCCAAAAAAAAAAAAACAACAAACCAAAGATGCAAACTTTGTCCTTGTGAATTTGAGTAAGAATTCTAATCTGCTTTGTGAAATCGTTCTGGAACAGTGTTTGAAATGTTTGGTATATTTACATACACACAGGTCTGCATGGAGGGGGCACCCTATCCACGATGTTAGACAATGAGTCACTGCAATAGCAACATTTATGAATTTGATACCAAGAAAAATCAAATATTTTCATGTCACATTGTTATTATAGACATCTCAAAGTAGTATTCCTCTATCACTTTAAAATTATTCTAGCTGCTTAATCTTTTCTTAGACCTGGTTATTTAGTGTGTTAATAAACACATACAGGGGAGGAAGGAAAAAGCACACACATTACTATATCACAAATTTTGGTTGACTGTTTTATTGATTTTCTTCATAACCTTATGTATTTTATCACCTAAAATTATATAGTTACCTAAAACCTTGTTCTGTGAAGGCATCATCCATGGGATGTGCCAGGCAGGCTTCCTGACAGGTCTGTGGCACAAATGAAATGAGATCATTGATTAGATAAATTGCATGTAGGAAAGTAAATAAATACAGATTTTTAAAGATTAGCTGAGTAATTCTGGAATCTACCTGGAACCCATTTGTTTGTAAACTCTGTAGTTTGCTTATATTTCAAGTGCCCCTCTCACTCCAGACCATGTGAATAGGGGTTGTGATCATTGCAATCTCATTTAAGGCAGCAACAGCAAGAACCCTTACATCCTATCCTGTGCATGGTGCAGGAGTATCGGAAAGTTCCTTTGCCCTTGAAATACTTCGCTAGTTGACCCAACCTTCAGTAGCGCTTACCTCTGAAATTTACACTGTCCTTTCCCTCCCTAGAAACTGAATGTTGGGAGAAAATGATTCCCAGTCACGTGTCCTTTTCTTCCCTCTCAGCCCTCATACTAAGTAGCGCAGACTTAGCGTTTAGAAGTCCATTTCATCTGCTCACAGTTTCTCCCTTGGGATATTCGGAAGGGTGCCTGGGTGGGTGGTGTGGGTGCTCTGAGCTCCGAAAGACAGAGAAGATTCAGGCTCTACTCCTGTCCTTCCTTCCACCCTTAGAGACCCTTGGTTTCTTGCAGGTACAGCAGGAAGGTGTTTGTAAGGAGTAACAGGAGACACGTGAGGCCCCACTTCTTCTGTCATTTCCTTTTCTTGGTGAAGTGATAAACCGGCCATTGTCCCTGGGACCCACGTGATATTTCTAGAAATATTTGACCTTTCCTTTTTTAATGTCTACTTGTGAATCACAAGATTTGAGTCTCTCAATTAAGCCAACTTCTGATTAGTAGGTTTGTATAATGGATAAAATGATGTGGTTTTTGGCTGCAAAGTGGGTGTTACTTTATCAGCAAAATCATAAGCAACTTGGGATCCCATAATGACCCTGCAGCTTGATTGTTCCTCTTAGGATATGGTTCCCATCACTTTTATAATCCCAAATTGCTTTATCTTAGTTTAAATTTTTTTTGTTATCTTTCCTAGAATATCATAGAGGAAAGATTTAAATTTTTAATTCCCAGCCCTAAATATGCGTAATGGGGCGTATAGCTCATTTTAGCAGCTATCGGCAGTATTGGAAGTTTTATATAAATCAGTTAAATATGCAGTAGTAGAAATAATACTGTTTAAGATAACCTGGCAGTAAATTATTTTTGTAAGCAAACAAGTCAGGTAATTTATCTAAAAGTTCATTATTTTAAAAATTCATATTTATAGATTGGGTTTTTTAAATTATTTTTGCACATGCCGTATTCAAACATGAGCATTTCACCCGTACTAGTCATAATAATTTTCAATACAAAAATAAATATTGCGAAGTTTCAATAGTGATTTTAGGAAGTAACAACATAAGTTTGCTTTGGAACAGTACATTAATATACGGTCTTTAAGTTGAGGGATTTAGAATAAGTGCCATTTCCCATTAAGTTTCTTTAAGCAATCAGATATGCTTGCCTTTGACAGAAGCCTTTAATGGCACATCTCTGTCTCATTTAACCTAGTCAGCTGAGTTCTGTTATAACTATTCCTGTGAAATGCAGCATCACTATAAGTTGGTGGCTTTGCTGAAGTACTTGGTGCCCTCAGGAATTAGAAAGGTGTCTACAGCTTCATGCCACAACTAAATAGCCCATATTGTGTCTCTGTCCTTCGGTGTGTTTCAGAGAATCTCCTATCTTTTTACACCCACAGAAGTGTGAGCCTTAGGGCATCTTGAACCTCTTGGGTGGAGGAGAGTAAAGAGTATGCCATTCAAAGGACTGTTTGTGTGGACATATGTTTATGATAAATGTGATTCAGGGAGATGGGGCTGGACTGGGATAAAGAAATCATTAACATTAGATCATGGAAGAAATGTGGAGGACCTGAAACAGCCCTCAGAATTGAAGAGAAGGAACAAATCCAAAGATGATGTGAGGGGGTATAACTGACAGGAATTTACAATTGCTTGGTTTTGGAGGAAATAGACCAAAAAAAAAATCAGATATTTAGTAGAAGCTGTTTGCTGATTTTTTTTTAATTAGAAATCAGTACATTATTATTATAGAAAAATGCATCTCCAGTTACCTAGAGATACACATTATTTTCTTTGTCTCTACACTCTTAAGTGACTATGTACACATGTTGTATATATGTGTGCATAAACATATATGACTTACATTCACTTTTATGTGATGCATACCTTTTATTTCCCATATAACTTAAGTTATATTCAACTTTTGCTATCAAGTAATTATGCTAATGTAAACATTATTATAGTTAAAACATGTGTATGCATCTTTAATTATTTCCTAATGATAAATTCTCCCAAGTAGAATCATTGGATTGAAAAAAGGCATTTGTGTTTTAAAGGTGATTGGTAGGCATATCTAATTTCAACATGTAAATATTGTCCATCAAAAAGATGCCACCTTATTTTTTTAAGTAACAGTCAGTTCTGGTGACTGGGTAGGTCGTGATGCTATTTATTTAAGCTACGTAGGAGGTGAACCTAGTTTACAGAAAGAAGTTACTGGGTTCACTTTAGGATATATATAGTAATTGAATTATTTGTATTAGTTCTCTAGAGATTCAGATCCCCTTGGACTGTCTTTGTGATAATGACAACAATAACGAAAATAATAATAGCTGACATTCATCATACTGTTACATCATGTCAGCAGCTTGTGTGAATGATTCTATTACTTTTTGAGTGGTGGTAAAATGATCCCGTTTTATAGAGGAGAACTTGAGTAACTTGACTGAGGTTATGATGCTGGAATAGTAGAATATTCAGAGTTCATATGAAAACCCCGATATCCTTAAAAGATCTTAGCAATATAACACATGGAGATGAGGTCACAGTACTAAAGTAATACTCTCAGGAAAATATGACCAAAAAAAAGTTACAGCAAAGAGCAGTAGCCATAGTTCATTTGAAAGCAACTGGACTACCTATTTGTCAAAGTCGAGACAGTACTACTATTCATTAGTAAAGATACCCTTGACCACCCTGGTCCATTTCTTCTCCTTCTCTTGGCTCCCACTTGATGTCTGCCAGCCCTTGACCTTTATTACATATGCCTTACACCAGTGGTAGTTTCTTTCCTTTCTTTCCTGTGATCCAGTTGAGATAAATACCTTTGGTTAAGTTCACTTGATCTTCCTGTAGTGATCATGGACCAGGCCCTGGGCTGAATGTTTTCCCTTCCGTTCGCACTAGCCACAATCTTGTGATTAAGGCCATGATCATCTGTACTTTATCAAGGAGGGATTAAAGACTCAAAAAGATAATTCGCCTAAGTTAACATAGATACATAGATAAATGTTCAAATGTTCACATTTTAGCATTTATTAAGCCAAAGATGACTTAGGGGACGCAGGAAAGCTTAATTAAAATTGCTTTTTATATAGGGATCACGACGCTGTTAGTAAAACTTATCCTCATTCTTCATCAAAGATTGGCCATTGTAAGTACATCAAAAGTATGATTGGTACCTAAGAATACAATTCAAAGAGGTTCCCTAGCTGCTATGAGTCAGTGGTGGGTCCAGTGGAAGGAGTCGGTGGCTCATTGTGACAGAAGCAGAGGTTAAAATTGATGAAGTGTGATAGAATGAGCCTTGGGAATACTGAGTTTGTTTTTTAGTGACACTAGTTATGAAGAATGAGGAGTGAATAAACACTTAAGTGAGGCTTTAAGAGTGTATAAATGTTACAAAACATATCACTGACATTTATGTAATGTCAATGATATACCTTAGATTGAAGGGGAGGAAATCAGAAATTCTCTTTCAAAAGCCATACTCAAGTATCAACTCTGGGGGACAGATTTTTATTTGTTTCAGTTAAGCTTTGAAGAAAATACCCTGAAAACATTTCAAGTATATTAAAGAAATTAAACTTTTAAGTCAGTTATTTTCCAAACCTAATGAGTTTAAAAACAAAATTAAGGGGTTTTTTTGAAAATTTTCTATTTCAATCAAATGAAGGGATTATCTTGTGGATACTTAATTATGTTAAGTGTTTCAAACTTCCGTCTTCGTTTCTTTTTTCTCCTCACCTTTCCCTCCTGAAAATATTCTTTAAAATGTGAGATCTCCTTCGCTGACAGAGAACCATTTTCATCTACTCTGACCAGGTTGTCGTCTGAGAATCTTGATGTTGACCTTTGTAATCTGTAACAAAATGGATAGAACACCATATTTATGTGTGCCCATTTCAAGTCAGTAGCTTTGAGAAGGTAGAAAATATCTGAAACATAGAAAGCAAATGATTTTCCCTACTGCTGGATTAAATTTTCAGTAAATTTGAAAGATTGAAAAGATCACCTACCAATAAGCCTAATATTCCTTTTAAAGGGAGCCTGCCACCCCCTTTATACTTTTGTTAATGTAAGATAAAAATAGATTTATTCTGCTAATAACAAATATCCATAAACACTACCAGATGCATTAAACTTCTCAAAGACAAGGTGACAAAAATTCACTCAAGTAAAAGATTAATGGGTAGTCATTTTATGTCTTCATTACCACTATATGAGAACTCAAAGATTCTTAACTATCAAAGTCCCTTAAATAAACTATTCTGGAGCAAGTTTGAAAACTGTAACAATTTAGAAATTGGTGGTTTTTATTTTTATTTTCAGCAAATGCAAGCACCATACTTTGAAAATAAATACATTTGGGGATACATGTACACACATATTCCATATAAATGTGTTTTGTTTCAAAACCCATTTCAGATAAAATAGATACAATGGATACTTTTAGAACGGAAAATGCATTTACTGGTATGTCTCTGTGAAAATTTATTTCACATGTTTTCTTTAATAAGACCAATGTTAACAGGAAAAGTTATAATGCTTGCTGAGATCCTGTTCACTTTACACAAAGTAGATGTTATTAAATTGGGGGGAAAGATTAATGTATTGCCTACTAATTCCATAGAGAACATGTATCTTTATTAATGTTAATGGTGGGGGGCGCTCATTATGTTATAGAATAATCTGCTTTAGCAAAGGTTTCTCGTCTGAAGAACTTCATAACATTTAAAGGTTAATATGTTAGGTAGAGAACAATATCTTAAGATAAGTGTTTTTATTACAGGACATGATGGGATGGGTTTTATTCAATTATATGGTGATTTGAATAGGGAAGAAGAAAAAGTGCATCACTTCTTGCCCTCAACTTTAATGCCTTTAATCAAATAATGACCTTCTGGAAAATAGTTAATTTTAAGCATTTGGAAAGATCAATACCACTTTGCCACCAAAAAATGGCCCAGACGATGAAATTTGATGTATTTAAAGTATCATTTCACCCTTTTAACCTAGTAAATAATTTAAAATGCTTTCAGTATGGCTTTGCCACTGTTTTGTTTCTCGCTGTTCAAAGTGTTAAGATTGTTCTTGAAAGAAGGTTGAAGTTGATGTGTGGAGCATCCAGGCATCCATGCAAAAGAGGAGTGATACCTCCTTGTGTATTCCCATGTCAGGACCCCAGTAACAGGTTTCTGTCCTAAACTGGGGGTGGAGTTTGTAGAAAGCATAGTTTGAAAATTAACCCCTTTTTGGGATTTTAAAGAGGTGGCTTAGAAGCTTCAGGAGTCACTTCACACCTTTTTTGATCCCGTGAAGCCATCCTACTAAAGGTGAAGAATTCAATAGCTCTGACAATTAGAACCCTCCTCCTCCCCAGCTTATAGACACTGATATGAAATTACCCTTGAGTGCAGCTTTGTAAATAAAAAAAAAAAATTGCCCTCTATTAGCATGTTTGTGGGCAGATTAAAAACTGTCTTCATTAGCATAAGTAACACAGATTCTTTTAAAAGTAGAAAATTATTTGCTGAATGATAAATTGCTAGCTTTATAGTTAGTTGTTGTTGAAAATGTACTCATTCAAAATGCCTGGTGTAGTTTAGTCTACAATACTGAATTTTTTGTGTTAGAAGTACTATTTAATGGATTATGTACTTAATCCTTGTTCCTACTACTTTCTAAAATGTAATTCATGCTTTCCACTAAAATGTTTGTATCAAATACCTCCCTATTTAGATTGATTTCTTTTAATATCATATATTATTATACTATATGCCCCAGAGATTGGAACAAAATACTCCTGCAAATAACACATAAAAGATGAGGGTGAGGGGGAATAAATACAGACTATAAAATGTTTTGCTTCTCAGAACTCAAATTACCATTCTATTTTTCAAAATGTATTTTTCCTTCTTAGTTGCAGCAAGAATTATGTCATTTTCTTTCTCTTTTTCTAGCTCTTGGTTTTAAAATGTATATGTACATAACGATAATATGTACATATTTGTGTGTTAAATGACTCTCTTTCTCAGAGAAAGCTGACGTCTGTTTTCCTTTGGAAAGCTAGTTGTGCTCCATGCTCCCTGCTTTGTCAGAGACCAGGCCATAGAAAGAGTCTCTTTTATGTGCGTGAGGCTTTATGGGTACAATAAATTGATTCGTGAAAGGAGGTTACTTTTCTGACTCAATGAAAATCATTGTGCACCCCTTATCTGTAAAAATGTTAGCATCGAATTGACTTGAATTAACTGTTCTAAAAAGAGTGGAGTGGAAATCGGAGATTGAGTTGGGTTGGAAATTAGCAGCTGAGAGATGAAGGTGCCAGGATTTTTATTTAAATGTGGTACAACAAGATTCTGTCAGAAAAGCACATCATTAGAATATTGAGTTTAGAACTGCTAATTTTTCCTTTAAAATGAGCATACAGTCGTGTGTTTCATGGACCATAATAAACTGCCATTGTGTTGTCATTGGGTTTGTTTTGCTTTTTTCAGTACTGGCTTGGCAGTCACTCCGCATTTTCTGTTTTCCTTTTTTTCCCTCCCTCCATCCAACGTTTCTTTAATGGAGCCCTAACCAGAGCCAGTCAAAAGAATGTTCTTTATTTCATGCCGTCTTAGGTTTAGCGTCTTTTGCACCATTTTCTTGCTTACGGTAGCAAGACATTTGCAGATGGTTCTTGGTTACTATAAAGTACATAACAGTATTTCCTTTGTGGCAGATGGATTTAAGACTTTTAGTTCTCAATAAATGTAGGTTTACAATACATAACTTTACAGGATTTGTGTTGTATATAACAGGTTTGAACATATTATCTCAGAATTCATCTGCATGGCATTTTCAGCTTATTCAGGGTCCATGCCAGTTTTTTTAAGTAATAGGGGGAGTGCTGTGATTGATAGCAACAGCTCAAGGCGTGATTTTGAATAGAAACAAAGGGTTTAGAACAGAAGGTGTCAAATTAAACTTTGTCAGTTTGAAAAGTAGTAACATCCTGAAAGTTTTACTGATTTATTTACATGTGGCTACTGTTTATATTTTGCCCTCTTTATATGCAGTGTAATGTTGCTTGGCAAATTTACTACATTTAAAGTTTAGGTTGTTCCTTGTACCATTTTAGTTTTCGGAGAACGGAGCACTCTCATTATGTTAAAATGCTTAATCCCCTGTCTGCCTGTGGTCAGGTCCCATTGAGGATTCTGGGGAGTTGCAGGATCAATTTTTATCACAAAGTATTGCATTTTGTTTCTCTGAGCTCCACTATTAGTAACCTTGCATTTATTGTTTACAGCCAGTACAATACTTAGAAGAATCGCTAGTTTCATTTGTAAGATATTACAGCTATTCTGACAGGGTTAAAGTCTTCCCAGGCTGATTTTTCTAACAGTGTCACTTACAAGAGAGTCACCTGGAAGAAGGTAATGAGGACTTGGAAAGTTTTTCGCTTTAAGTCAATTTCTGAAAAACATAACTCAGATTACTGTCATCATTAATAAAGTCTCAGTCAATAGAATTTGAAGTAATCAGAATATTCCAAGGTTTTAAAATAGTATTAGAATAAATTAATTTTTGCCAGCGTAAATTGGGAATGAGCCAACTTATTTCTCTGCTGACAAAGAACTAGTGTGTCAAAATATCTGCTTTCCATTATTTTTAAGAGATACGCATATCAAGGAAAGCATTCCCCCCCCACTCCACCCCCTTTTTGGAATACCCTTGTAGAACTAACAGTTCCCAGCTGCACCGTTAAAATATTTTTCTAGGAAGCATCTGATTTCAGTCTCTTAAAATCATCCTGTCTCTTGAAAGGCTCACAGAGACATGCTTCAAAGTTATAATTCATCAAATTATTTTTAGATAAGGAATTAGAAGTATTATTTAAGGGCAGAGGTTAATAGCAAACTACTGGAAATGTTATGTTAGTCATGGGCAATTAATAAAAATAAGGATCCGTCTGGTAAGCGTAGAGACACAAAAGTGACAATATGAGCAAAATATTTGTTGAATGAATCAGTGCTCTTTTTCTGAAATATTTGTTAAACCAGCCTGAATGTAATTGTTTAGGAATTAGCTATCATTATTAGCCATTTTAAAGGAACTAATGATTTTCTTTTCCAAAGAACATCTGTGATCCACATGTTTTTTCCCATATATCCGAGCACTAACTGATCTCTGCAGTACTTTCAAAAGTTTCTAAAGGATTTGAAAAAGTCTTGGAGTTTTCCAGCTCACTCAGGGAAGCTTTTCTTACATGAATCCTTCTTTATTTAACTTCTGGCAATTTTTAGTTACAAGCATTTATTTCTCAGTTTCTCAATTTTTAGTTACAAGCATTTATTCCTCAAAAAATTCCTAAATGCTCAATGTTTAGAACTTACTGTATGGCATAATACTGGCTAAGTTGAAAGAAATAGAAAAAATAGTAATAACTTCTGTTTTTGTAAACCATCTAGCATCTCTTGAAAGGCAAAATAAATATTGGAGAGATGTGTGTTTAGGCATGGGACCTCTCAGTTACCCTAGCTGAAGAATGAAGACTAAGGAAAAGGGAGAAGTTCTCTTAATTTCAATTAATAGGCAGAAAGATGTATATTCAAAACCTGCACCGCATTCAAACTTTGTGGTAAAATATAAAGAAATGACTTAGATAAAGGACTAAAATATTTTCATGACATAATCCAGATAGCAAATATTAGTAAGAGCTAAATAAGCATCCTTGGGACATATAAATGGGTTTCTAATATTTGAAATACTCAAAAGTAGTTTTTAGTTCATATTACCGTTAAAAATAAATATAGTGTAAATAACATCATTTATCACATTATTCTGGTAATAAGGATAGAATTGGCACGGTGAGAAGAGAAACGTATTTAATGACATTGTAATTACAATTAACTTGTCTTTAATTTAGCTGACATTCTTCTGGATAAATCTTCCATTTACTGCCTGCTCTCTTAGCCTTGAATCGTGTATACAGTGGCATTGAATGTGGGAACATGACTTAATGACTGTCCCCCTGTTCATACTTGATGATTTAGAGAATCAGAGCTCTTAAAAGCATTACTAGATAGCGTGAAATTTGGCAGTAGTCACCCTTGACTGGAAATGAATGTTTCAGTTTTCCATCTATTCTTCTAAAAGATCTCTCCCATCATTTGGAAGAGCTTGACTCTTGCTTGTGCTTACTGGTTATTGAGTGAAGGGAAGAACTTTCTTTCTGGTGATTCAGTTTCATCAGAAGGCAAGGCAGCCCTGCTATCATCTGGTCTCACCCCCACAGATAGCACTGAAAATTAAGAACCAACTCTTTGACTAGTTCTACAAATCAGATGTTAAAGAAACTATGTTCTTTGCGTTCTCATCAGCTCATTTATTTGGAATTTCTAAGGAACCCATTTATTGTAGGTTTTTCCTTTAGAGATCTGATCTAAATCAGAAAATCGGGTGATCATGATTTGGTGAGAAACCTAGGAGTGAGGGGGCATCTGGATTGAGAAAGAGCCCCAGAAAGAATGAGGTCTCAGCTCATTTCTGGCCCTAAATTACTGGGCAGAGGGAGCAAGAGGAATAGGGAGAGGGCCGCTCTCGAGAAAGCAGAAGGGTAAAGTGAGTTGTCACTTTGGAGAAAAGGAATAAGAACTTTATACCTCTGAAGATTACCAGACACTGGCTATCCCAGGGAAAGGGGTCAGTGAGGAAGATGGAACGAGTGAGATGACACCAACACAGTTTTCCAGAGACGTGTGTCCATGTGAGTGGTTTGCAGGCCGCCCAGTAGTAGTTGGATGTAGTTCCTTTGACTGATGAAGGGGTTGGGGGCCAGGTTCCCTTTTCCTTTCCACCCTCTTGCCTGGTGTCCTTCATGGCAGCCAAGATGAAGAAGGTCTGAGATGGCAATCTGAAAATGCTTGACAGTGTACTCTGTTGAACCAGTCAGTTCTTGAAAGAGGGAGTATTGGAGGTTCAAAACCTGGGTCTTGGCATCAAAGAGGCCCAGGCTCTGACATTCTTTGGTTGTTTATTTCCCTCGTAGACTTTAAGAAATCTATTAAAAATCTTTCCTGACAGATCAGATGTGTAAACTGTAGCAAAGGGAAAAATAAGACTCCAAAGTGTCTTTCTGGAAAGTTCTTTTCTTGGAAACTTTTTCTATTGTCCATTCTAGTATTATGCTTGCATTGAATACCGTTCTTGCGTACCAGTTCTCTCTCTCCCCCCATTTCTCCCCCCCCCCATCTTCTTTAATACAGATATTATAATATAAGCTTAGGAAATGCTTTTAGGGAAAAAAACTACTCTAAAAATTGGTTTTTGCCCTCATTAAATACCATCAGAATCCTCAGATTGCCATTCAGTAGACAGACAAGTCAGGCAAGAATAAAGTAACTCAGTTCTGCTTTTCTCCTGTTTCACATATTGCAAAACGCATGGTAAATGTGTCTTGCCTAGAGTCTAAAAAAAGACGACCCTCCTTTAACATGCAAATCTGAACATCCATTAGAAATGGAGCAAACCTCAACCGCCACAGCTAATTCTTCCAACAGTTCCACAATTTTTTTTCCGAAGCAGATTGGATAGTTTCGAATCTCTAACAGAAATGAACTTCACAGGGCCATTCCTTTTTAGCTCCGAATGAAAATTGTCAGCCCTCCCAGGCACGGACTGACCTGTCCTGCCATTGTCTCACAGGGGTGGTTGTGTGAGCTGTTACGCTGGAAGGAAGATCCTTCTCCGGAAAACAGAACCCTGTGGGAGAATCTCTCCATGATCCGAAGGTTCCTCAGTCTTCCTCAGCCTGAACGCGACGCCATATACGAGCAGGAGAGCAACGCGGTGCATCACCATGGCGACCGGCCACCCCACATCATCCACGTTCCCGCGGAGCAGATTCAGGTTCGTTTACCTTGGCCAATTCAATATAGTACTGAGTAAACAGAGCTGTAAACTTAGCAGGGAAATTAGCGTTTCTCTCCTTCCCACCAGTCTAAACATAGGCTTTTTAGCAAGAGATAACAGTACACTGCCATCTCGCTCAGGGGGATAAAAGGAAAATTAGCACACTGTTCCCAACATGTGTATTGTGTTCCTCTCCCCACCCCGCAAAGTGGCAGGAACCCCCTTCTTACACGTCTCGCTTGGCACGTGTGGCTTTTTAGAATCGGGTTGTTTTGTGTGCGAGAGCTCAGAGGGCTTTTATTTTGTTGTTTTTAAAAATAAGAATTTATAAATACCACTTTGTTTTTTTTAATGAATCCCAAAACTGCCCCCGAGGAAGGGAGTTACTGCTTTGCTGTAGAGGAAGTTTCTAGGATCACAGTTTTATGCCTTGAACTCTGTCCAACACGAGGAGGGGAGGGGGATCCAAATGGAGTCTGGCGTCTGACTGACTCCCTGGCCTTCCCTGCTCATCGACGCGCTCTCCCTGCATCCTCATAGATCTCAGGTCAGGGTGAGTCATGTCTGTCTGCCTGTCCTTCAGAACCCCTCTCCCATCACGTTTGGGAAAGGAGGGTCTAGAGGCATTTTCTTACACGCCTGCTCACCCCTGCACCATGGCTCCGTGTTGCTCCTCAGGTGAGCGGGCACATTGGGCACGTTGCCTCCGCCAGCAAGTGCGTGCGAGGGGGGCGCCGAGACCTGCTCCCCGGGTCAGGATTTTCCGACTTGCAGAGCCGTGTAAGATGGCCGTGGCTGGAGACCACCGTGCCAGTGGAGTGCAGCTCAGCTTGTGGCTAGCGTAGTCCTTCCTTGAGACCTGTCTCCTCGCATCCCCGAGGGAGCTCCGCTGTGAATTTAAAGGGCCAGGTCCTGAGGTCACGTAGTTTTGTTGGCTGCTTACGGAACATGCTGGCATTGAACTTGAGCTGTACAGCTTATTTCTGTTAATTCTCAGGGATGTTTCAACTTCTCCTTCTTTATATTCCAGAATGCTAAAAGTATTCTACCACTTGTATTTCTTGGTATTACTGTGGAAGGGGGAAAAAATATATACACACACACACACACATATATAAAATACATACAAAAAATATATATATGGAGAGAGAGAGAGTACTAAAAGCAATAATAGTTATCCATCCACAAGGAAAAAAAAATCCTTGAGTGTGTATTAACGATAAAACAAATTGAGAGACCGAATCCCTTAGGATATCAAGCGCCAACATAATCGTGAAAGCCTGAAGAACTAACTTTGGCAAAAACAAAAAAAGAAAGATCTGTGTTAATAATAAAAATAGTACTGGTTTGAAGATGTAAATTGTTTTTAATGAAATTCCTTCTTGGCGCGTGAAAGGAAAGGGCCACGGCCCCGTGGAAACGGCCTAAGAATTTGCTGCTGCTTCCTCAGGTTGATCCTCCTGGCTGGTGGGAACGAGGGCTCGCGCGCATGTTCAGTGCGAGCCTGTGTCACGTTTGTTCTGTATAATCGTGTGTGACAGTTACAGCACATCGACAGACACTAATTATGAGAAAGTGTGTACACTAAATTTAAATCCTAATCACATCTGAGTTGCTGTAGACAAAACAGTTCGCCAGCCGATGTGTGGCGGATTGGACCTTTGTTTCTCCGCAAGACAGAAACTTGCGGTGTCAGCCTCGGGCAACTTGGTAAGAAATGATGTGTGGATTAAGTAGGCGCTGTCTGGTAGGACAGTCACAAATGCGAGACTCGCGAAGATCCTCGAGTCGTAGGGAGAACGCTGAAGAGGGCAGACGCTTGTCATTTTATCCGGAACTGGAGCCCTCGGTCCAGTCTTGGCCAGGTTTTAGCCGACTGAGGAAACGGGGCTAAAACGGGCATTCCTCTCTCCCAGCTCTTGAGCTCACCTTCCTGAAACTCCTTTGAAAACCTTACTTCCCCATCTTGAGGTTGCATCATCTGTGTCATTCATGGTCATCGTCTTTTGCTTGGCCAGCTTTCCATGCTTGGCCTTCTGGTGCCATGCATGGCTTGGAATGTGGAGAAACCACTTCCACTCCTTAGATCGAAAACCCCAGTTAGGGACGACCCACTGACCCTGAGGGGAGCCTCCCCCCCAAGCCTCCCTTCCTCATGGCTCCTGCTCTGGGCCCTTGAGCTGGCCTGTCCCTCGGTCCTGACCCTCTGTGCCCATCACGGGGGTTCCGGCCCGCGCTGCTTTCCTATTCCAGCCGGCCCAGCCCAACACGCAGGGCGCTGACCATCTCCTTGTTCCTCCCGCAGCAGCCGCAGCCGCAGCAGCAGCCATCGGCGCCGCCGCCCCCCCAACCTCAGGCGCAGCAGCCGGCTGGGCCCCGGCTCCCCCCGCGCCAGCCCACCGTGGCCTCCCCCGCCGAGGCCGAGGACGAGAACCGGCAGAAAGCCCGGCCGCGCACCAAGATCTCGGTGGAAGCCCTGGGCATCCTGCAGAGCTTCATCCAAGACGTGGGCCTGTACCCGGACGAGGAGGCCATCCAGACTCTGTCCGCGCAGCTCGACCTGCCCAAGTACACCATCATCAAGTTCTTTCAGAACCAGCGGTACTATCTCAAGCACCACGGCAAACTGAAGGACAACTCCGGCCTGGAGGTGGACGTGGCCGAGTACAAGGAGGAGGAGTTGCTTAAAGATATGGAAGAGAGCGTGCAAGATAAAAACGCCAACACCCTCTTCTCGGTGAAGCTGGAAGCCGAGCTCTCGGTGGAGGGGAGCACAGACATTAACGCTGACTTGAAGGACTGAGACGCAGTCGTCTTCTCGCTCAGCAGTGCCACTGGTGTGGACTGATGGAAGGAGAGGTCCACCTTGCATCCTCTCGGAAGACCCTTGCTCCCGGCTCGGCCGGGGGGACCTTCGGAAGCTTGCACAAACAGGACAGTCGGGAATGGATGGAACAGACTGCACTAAACGTTTTACTCTGTTTTACAAACTGCTCGGCAGCCCCAGGTGAAGCATCAAGGATTGTTTGGTATTCAGAGTTGAGATTTGTGTTGGCGGGACATTGGAGGTGTGTGCCCGGTTAGCATGATCCATGCCAGTGATTTTTTTTTGTTTGTTTTTTAATTATGATTCTGGAGCCTCCAACAAGCATTATAACTTCTGTGATGATTTCCTTCTTTTCATGATTTCTGTAACACTCCACACTGATCTTTGGAAACATGCCCCTTATTTTAAAAGAAAAAAAAGGAAAAAAAAAAAAGAGTTTGTTACTCTATTGTATGTTACAAAAGAACTATAGACTGTGGAATGCAGTTTAAAGATGACATATGCCAACAAATGCCTTGTATTATATGGCACTGCCGTAATTCAAATTTGTTTTTATTTTGGAAATAAAAGTTCACTGTCATTTTTTTTCATTCTCATGGCTACATTATTATTTTTTTTAATGAAAAAATGTGAAACACGATGTAGTCCTCGTTATTTATTTGTAGATTCCGCAACATCATGTTGTAATTAATTTTTTGGAAGTTTCCGTTAAATGTAATATTGCTTCTCTTGTTACCATACTGATTCTTTTCTATTTATAAGTGTATTTTGATGGGCAGTAAAACAAAGTGTCTTAAAAGTTTTAAATAGAGAAA
Organism: Uropsilus gracilis; assembly: GCA_004024945.1. Classification (NCBI taxonomy): domain Eukaryota; kingdom Metazoa; phylum Chordata; class Mammalia; order Eulipotyphla; family Talpidae; genus Uropsilus; species Uropsilus gracilis. The sequence goes on along the minus strand of PVHY01002852.1, from coordinate 99,617 downwards.
ATGTGCTTTACACAGTTGCCTATAAAAAGTGCTCTATGTTACCCAAGCAATTCATACTATAAGCTTCACTCTGATTGTTGTATGCAATTTTTACTCTCATGCAAATAAGCTTAGGTAAATAAAACTAATAGATCACCTTAGAAAATTATGCAATTAATGTGAAAATAATTGATGTTTGCAATGTGTCTTCCTTTGGTTTACAATCAATTTTAAAGCTACATCTGTATAAAATTTCTGTATAAAGGTGTATTTCTTTTTTATGAGTTCATGGCTATGAAAACACCAGCTCTTTTGTTACAGCTGGCTGTTTTTATAAGTGTATCACAATTTTCTTTATGCAGAAATGTTCTGATTAGGAGTGGTTATTGACTGTAACTACACAATTAAAATTGTTTGTATGGTATGACACGGTAGGATTTGTCTGCTTATGTGAAGTAACTTTAAAAGGGTGGCCCTCAGCTAGGTGCATGTTGATACTTTCTAGGTGATATTTTGCTTGATTTTAAAAAGAACAATAGAGAAAGGTCATTGGAGACACTGTAAATTTAAATCACAGACACCACGTGCTCATTTTTAAGTTAAGCAACAAGGATGATAACCTGTTTCGTTTAATAAACAGAAATAGCAGGATGGTCCAGCGACTTGCCAACAAAAACACAAATCCAGGCTTTTTAGCTGTAAGGTGCTTAGAGCAAAATCATCTGCATTTATTCCATAATACTTCAATTGCGGTAACACTTTTCTTTCATTTAACGTATAGCTATTTTTAAAGGCCATTAATAGCAACATAAAATATATGTGGGGAAAAGTGGACTTTCTATATAAAAATGCCTTAGCAAGCCATGTATTTTTTTTTTTTTTTAAGTTATAAATGGAATGTAACTTAATCACTCTGAGCTCCTTCGGTTGTGTATTTCATAACATTAAGAACTACATGAATAAGAATAACACACCTGGGATTTAAACACAATCTTCCAGATTCTTGCTCCATAAAACTGAGCAAACCAATATGTAAAGTGCAGGTGGTCATAGAAAGGGTTGAGGCCAGTATTGCAGTTTGTGATTTTTTTTTTTTGTACTAGTTTTACCTCTTTGCGTCTAAGGTTTTCTTAAGTGTTAAGATTAACTGTGTTCATTGATACTTGGTTCTGAAGTCACCCCTTTCTGCCTGTCAGTCTCCAACCCTCATGAGTTCCTTGAAAAGCAACTTGGCTACTTCAGTATTGAGCTCTTAAGAAGTTGCAATCGGGTCATTGAAAACTTCCAACTCAGCTTTAAATCTACCATGTAGCTTTGAAGCACAGCTGAACTTGAAATTGTATTGAAAAAGTGTTCAGTTCTTGTTCAATGAGAAAACTTGGGGGAAAAAAGGTTTTGCTCACTTGAGTTCAGGAAACTAAACAAATTTTGAATTAAAATAGGATTTCATGTATTTAATATATGTAACAGATGCTAGTGTGCTATGAAATTTAAAAATAATCCTGTCTTTTTTTCTAAGTGTAAGGGAAAAGCTAATGCAAAGAGACACTTTCTAACCAGTTCAACTCTTACTAAATGCCAAGATAGGTATGAAATTTAATCATTTTCTTTGGAAGGGGAAATTGGGTTGCTGCTAAGATTTTTTCATTCCTAATAACCTATCTTGTTTTGAAGTAGCCTTTCAGTGTAGATAGGCGATTCACATAATACTTGGCAATTCTCTTAGACCCTGTACCTTAAAGTAGCATAGTTTTGCCAATCTCATATTTTAAACCAAAAAGTAGACTGATAAATAGTGGTCATGATGGAGTGAGTAAAATTGTTTTCAGAAAGGATACCACATTGAACTGGGTGACCTCCGCCCCACCCATTTCCACTGCTTCCATTCATGGGATCTGTTGCTCCTACCGCTGATCTTGTTGCCAGTGATCATGCTACCATTCCTTGAGAACAAACTTTCTTGTGTCCAAGTATTTCAGAGACTTTCAGAGCTGGGCATGACTTGGCGCTTTGTGCTGTTACGACCTTAGCAGAGTCAGGTAGTTTACGGGTAATATTCAACCTTGTGCATCTGAATCTATCATGGATTCCTTCCCTCAGCACTTTGCCACTAATTTGTAATACACTCTGTGGCCATATAATACTTGCACAATATGCAAAAAATAATGTTGATAGTATCTCCTTGGCACATAATATGCAGAGTTGACACATAACCTTTGAGAACTAAGGTAACTAATATGTGTGCCCTAGTTGGGTGTCACTTGGTTACAAAGTCTGTACATATTATATATAAAATGTGTGTCGATGAATCTTTAGTTCTAAGGAATTCTGAGTTTACAAGTGTTTTTTTTTCTCCCAAGTAGTGATATCTATGATTGTGCTAATTTAAAATCTATAGCTTGAATAGAAAATCCTTTTCCGGTGGTTCAAGATAGAGTAAAAATGACAATCCTGTACATTCCATTATTAACTTCTGCCCTATTCCCAGTTGTTATTGACTGATATTAAGGCCCGTGATTGTCATGGTATTATCAATAAATGAGATTCTGAACTGCCTGTTGATATTTTAAAAAATCAATTAAATTTGATGCCCTATTAAATAGCTAGTTGAAGTAAAACTATTGAGTTAAAGCTAATCAGAAATATGCCTGATAGTGGGGAAATTGATGGAGGTCCAAAAATACTAATTGTAGATCTAAAACATCAAAAGACACCAATCCTAGAGTCTGCCTTACAAATAAATATCTATTACAAATAATCTTTTGGGGCGATATATAAAGGATTCAATGTTCCTGCTGAGGCAATCCTTTTAATGTAAATACAAAACACTTGCATGTCATTGGACAAAAGCTAAACTACAATCTATTAACATGCACATTTTTGATAAAAAAGTTATTAAAGAAATGTGGTGGAAGGTGTATGTCTAAAATACTATACCTGTTTTAACAATATGAAGTGTTAAATAAAAATAGTTTGGATTTAATGTTTACAAGATGAGCAATATGTTTAAGCTTTTCTTGCATTACCCTACTTATATGGGTCATATATGTCCTCGAAATTAATTTCATCAAAATAATGCTACAAAAGTTCCTGCATGGCTTCTTGCCTTCACCAAGGCTGTATTGTCACCTTCTTCCATCAAGTGTTTTCGACTGCTGATACCCCAAAGCACTTGATACGGTCCTGTTCTCTAGGATAATGTTTGATGGGGGTTGAATGCAGTTAATAGCACCTTAAACACTTTTTGTCTTACCAAGTTGACACTTGTTGAAACTAAAGTGGCGTGTTTTGCACTCACTAAGTTAAATGTTGAACATTATTTCTTTATGCTTAGTGGTATTTGTTTCAAGTATTGGCTTTGTGTGTGTGTGTGTGTGTGTGTGTGTGTGTGTGTGTGGTATTTAAGTCAGATTTCATTTCCGTGACAGTCTTTAATCCATGCAACGCAAAAAAGAAACTATCCATACGCCCATCTGATTTTCCACTTGCAAAGAACCACCCATGCCTGTTGGATAGAAGTTTCAAATATTTAAACGTCTCTGTTGAGTCGACTTCGTGGTCATGTGATGCAAAATGAACCCTGATGCAAAGCAGAGCCTCACAGCACCTTAGAGGAGCTCAGGGTCTCACCTGCACCACCTTTGTTTCTCATTTTAATTTTTAATCATTTGTCTTCCTAGATCTCATTCAAAGGGTTCCTACCTTCTGAGCCCTCTTTTTGGCATCACCATCAAACATGCTCAAAATGGTAAGATTTGTAGATTGCCTCCTTTTTTAAGGTGTACCCCCCCAAACACCTATCTGACCTTAACCTCTCCATCCCACTGGGAGGTACTTGAGGCAAACACTGAAATTCTCACTTCAAAGATCAGGGAGGGGAAATTAAAACCAGTTATTTGTTTAGTTGTGTAGTTCAGTTGTGATCACTCTGGCCTCAAATCCAAGACTTTTCCATGAATTTATATATGCTCACCTCCATAAACACCTTTTCAAATGCAAAAAAAAAATTGATGCCATTAAAACTTTTCAGAAATATAACAAGTATTTTGCTAATATGAAAAATCCCAACATCCACTAATCGAATCAAGTATATGAAATGTTTCATTATAAAATATCAACCCCCAAACTCTGCCTTTCTGCTATAAGATTCAAATAAAAGTACTTTTCTTTGAAAAAAAAAAAAAAACTATTATAGGAATTTTAAAACAGAAAAAGGAGGATAGTATAACAACCCCGAAGGATTTCTCACCCATTCAATAGTTGAAACAATTTCCCATGAGTAAATTGTGAAAGGCATTAAAATAAAGATTAAACTTCCTTGAAAATATCCCAACTGTTCAATGTGTTTTGCCCATCATGATGTTATGACATTATCTTCACTTTTTGCAATGTAATGAGTTTTCTGATATCTAGAAGAAATAAGGAAAGTTGAAGTCTTTCTTAGAGCGCTGAGAATTTTCAAAATGCCAATTTTAGAAGAACCTGTGAGAATTCTACAAATATTTGTAGCATAAAAAAATAGAGACAAACCAGCCTCTCTGTATTTATAAACAATACGTGCTTTCATATCATTGTTGAAACTAAAGTACATAATTTTCAGTTATGCATAATAAAATATGTAATTAAGCAACATTCCATGGTGGATTAAAGAATTAAAAGCTTCAGGTGCAGAAAAGAATTTGTTGGCATTTTCTTTTTCAAGGTGGTATTTTGAGGTGTTACTTTTCATTTTCCTTTGACATCTATACACAAATAAATAGACAGAAACAGGTGAGAAGCAGAGAAATGAAGAATTGGCTCTACTACAATAGACCTGAAAAACATAGCAGGGTAGAATATTTGCAACATGCCCGTGAAGGCTAAATTAAAATGTACAGAATCTTGGGAAAAAAATCCTCAGAAGGAAAAACTCTAAATGGGGGCATGTACCTCAAGAAAGAAAGAGATAATAAAATGATAACTGCAATTGGCAATTCCATATTTCAGACAACATTAAATTCACACTCCAATTGATAAAACTCAAACATTTTTTCAAATGAAGAACCACATTTAATTAATAATTCTGTGCTATAAACACCGAAGTTCATAGAGGCATTTGACGTTTACCCTATTTTTTAAAAAGAGCAATACATCAAATCAAGTCATACAACTCAAATGTCAATATGTCACAATGGCTCCAAAAATAAATTATGCTACTGAATATCTAAGAAAAAAATAATAATATAGATAATATAGAGGTGAAACTCTGCCTCTGACATCGGTAGAATCTTTAATCTAGTATCTACAAATTTTCATGTATGCTTAGATTACAACTTTAGTCAATCGTATATGATGAAGTAAATTTAGTATCATTTATTTATATTACTCAAATTCCATCACAGAAATAACATTTGGTGACTGAATGAATGTGATAATTACACTTAGTATGAAATGAGACTATCTCAGGTATGGTCCTCTTGGTACGTTTTATATTGACATCTCCAAAGAGCCTTTGCCAGCTTGTACCATCTCACAGTTCTGCTGAAGTTGACATTGTTGTATTTGTATGTGTTTTTATACCCTTTCATTAACAAAATTAATTTGCTAAGACTTTCATATGTACTGCAATAACAGGATAAAATTAAAGAAAATGCAAAATTTGAATAATAATACCAAAATGTATATCTGACAGAAAGATATATCATCAGACCTTAAACAGTTTATTAGAGGGACTATGAAAAATTATAACAGCTTTATTGAGATGATTGACATATAGTAAACTACATATTTAAAGCATATAATTTGATGTTTTGATGTATATGAAATGTACATGTGCACACAGCCACCTTGTAATAATTCATTCCTTCTACCCTTCATACTCCTATCATCATCTCCATGAAACCACTGATGTTCTAAAATTTTACATAGATAGAATATTCACCTTTGTCTTGACTTTTCACTATTTTATTTATCCATGTTCATTATATCTTTTGTTGAGAAATACTACCTTTTGTGGATATAGTATAGTTTGTTTGTCCATGAAGTAGTTCAGGGTATCCAAAGTGATTCCATTTGTTTATTCCATATCTTTATTTTAAAATAAAGATAAATGCATGAGCATTTATGCGAATGCTTTTGTATGAATGTAGGTGTTTCTCTTGGGTAAATTCCTAGAAAATAAAATAACTTCGTATCACAGGAATTAATTTAACTCTTTAGAAGCCGAAAAACTTTTTCAAAGTGATCGTACTGTTTTCCATCTCCACCAACAGTATATGAGAGTTCCCATTTCCTTCACATCTTGCCAACACTTGATATGGTCAGTGTTTTTAATTTTAAACATCCTAATGGAAGGGTAGTGGTAAGTTTTCATGACTTTGATTTGAAATTAGTTCTTTAATAAATTCTGTTCACCTATTTGAATACCTATTCATGTGAACTGCTATCCACATATCTTTTTAGTGAATTGATCTTTTTTTCCCTGAAGCCTTGCTTTAGAAGTGATTTTTGTCTCTACATAAACAGTAATGTTATATAACAAAAAAAAAAAAAAAGCAAGCTTACCAATTTAAAAGTCTTCTTTCCTTGCCTTATTTTGTTTTCTGGAATACCCAGGACAATGCTGAATAGAAATGATGAGATTAGAATTCCTTGCCCTGTTGAACTTACATACGAGCACTAGTCTATGACCTTTGCAACCCAAATTCATATATAAAGACATTGTCACTAAATTACTGATGAGTAAACTGAAGCACAGAAAGATGTATAATGGGTCCTAATGGATTTATCTCCCAACAACACTTTTCATCTATCACATTGCAGCTCTAGTTGCTTAACTAGTCATAAGTTTTAATTTAAACACTCAACCCTTGGTTAGGTCATCAGGTTATGTCACAAATTCCTACTTGATGAAACAGGTTGAAATATGGAAAGGACTAGGGAAGATAGCACAAAAAAATAAATTTAAGAGATGAGGGAAAGAAGAATTAGGAGAACAAAGAGGAACACAGAAAAAGAAGCATGAAGATGCTAGGAAGGAAAAGCAAAGACTATGACTGATAAGTAAGATTATTCAAGAAGTATATATTTTACTATCTTCCCATGTGATGAGTTTAAAAACATATCTAGAAACCAAGTGGCAAACTGACCTCTTTCAATGATTCTAGAAACACACTAAGCATTTTAAGGATGGTGCTTCCAAAATGTGAGCTGAATTTTGGAAAGATAAAGTATTTCTATTTATAGTGTTAAAGGGGATCAAATTGCAATATCAAAGCCCTAAATCAGAAACTGGCAAATGATGGTCCATGAACCAAATCTAGTTTACATGCCATTTTGTACAGAATGCTTTATGGGAACACAGTTTTGTGCATTCATTTCCATAGTCTCTATGAAAGCTTTTGTGCTATAACAATGAAGGAGATTGTGGAAAAGACTGAACAGTAAGGAAGCCTAAAATGTTTACTCTCTGGCTCATTATAGAAAATGGTTACCAGTGTCTGCTCCAAATCATTAACTATGCCTAGGTTTGCAAAGATAAAGAATTGAAGACACTTTGAATAAGTTATGTCAAACTTAAGTCATGGTGTGGATACATTGCAGGAAAATCGGAGCATATATTAACACAAAAACTCTTGTTTCAATCCTCCATTTCACTTCACATGTATGAAGAACCTGATTTTTTTCAACTCTACTAATTACTTCTTTGGCCTACACAAGAAGACCAGAGATACTACACTCTGTTGTTCGCTAGTAACTAGTCTATAAATTTAGAAAATTATTGACTAGAAACTTTACCTCTTCTCGATAAACTCAAGAAGTGTTAATATTCTTGGCAAAATTGTCTTTGCACTAATTGCCGTATCCATCTGCTCTGTGAGATTGATTAGACTGTGGGAGCATTTGCTCTCTCCTGCATCAATGCTTCCTGGCCCAGCAGAAAGATCTGCCTTATTTCTATGCTGAAAAGGACATGGCATTGCTAACTCTACCCATTTCTTTCTAGAATTTGAGATAGTTTGGCACTTGGCTGGATGGTCCCTCTGGAAATGATTTAATCTAAGAGTTCTGTCGAAGTAAACTAAGAAACCAGAAATTTAAACAATTCTTTCTTATGTAGCAAACCTCCACTGTTCCAGAAAGGCTATTTTCTTTATACCCAGAGGTTGGGGATGATGTTCTGGAGAAATGTCTGCTGACCACTGGAGAACCCAGGAGGAGACTTTATCTCCCTTACTCTTGAGGTTACGAAAGCTGTAGAGACTGTGGACTGCCATCAGTGCATCTACAAAAAAAAGAAACTGCAAAGTCTAGTTCTATCTGAATTAGACCCAGTATTTCACTTATTTGTTGCTAAAAATACACCTATCACACTGGTCTCTAGTTACCAAAAACAAACAGTGTGTGGGGGAACACACGAATGAAAACTTATAATAGACATTTCTCAAAAAAATAGCAACAAACTTCTGCCATTACAGCATTCTACATAAACCCTATTAGACAATCTGAGTGGGAATTACACTTACGGTCTGACTATATGGACTATACCATATTGGTTTGGGACAATAATACAGTGTCTTATAGGAACTGAGCAATTGGAGTTTATATATCAAGTTTGAAAAGATACTACCTTCTATAAACCCCACAACATGAATTTGGGGTGATTTTTTCTTTTTTTTACAGTTTTGCTGGACAAAAAATTGCTGAGAAGGTGACAAAAAAATTCAAGGAGAACTAAATTTGAGAAATTTAAATTTTAGAAAGTATATCTTCATACATAATGAAATGTAGCTGGAAATTGGTAATAGAAAACCCAGGGAAATCTAGAAACATGCTTAGCAAATGCTTCTAAAAAACTGATGATTAATGAAGTCTCAGAGGACATTAGAAAATATTTTTAAGTGAAAAAAACATTAAAATACTTCTCAAAATTTTGGGCAACCTCTAAAGCAAGGGTTAGAAGAAAATGTATAAGATTAAATATTATTCTATCAGGAAAGAAGGAAATCTCAAAGAAATTGCTTACATGACCATTTTTTATATTCTAAAAGTAAAATAAACCAAATTGATCAAGAGGAAATAATAAATCAAAGAAATGAATACCGGAAAAAAATAGGAACAATAAATAAAACCAAAAAAGCTTTGGAATTATTAAAAAAGTCTTTTTGAAGTCAACAAAAAAAAGGAAAGGGAAAAATTGCAAGCTACGTATGCTAGGAATAAAAGAGGTGATATTACAGACATAACAAATGGTAAAAGGAGATGAGGGAAGATTCTGACAACTCTGTGTATACAAATTGTACACATCTACAAACAAGATGAAATGATTCTTCAAAAACCACACACTGTCAAAACTCACCCAAGATTAAGTGGATAACCTAAATAATCCAATAATTATTAATGAAACTGATTTCAATCACTCTGGAAAAATGGAAAGTGAGGTCACTTTCATTTTAAAATTTGTTTTATTTTACATTGTTACCTACCCCCGTGTTCTCCTACCACGTTATCACCTGTGAACCATCATCTTAATCTTTTGTACCCCTCCCACTCCTGCTTCTCCTTCCTCCCCCTCTCATGCTCTATATGCATATGAAAAAATGCTCATCATCAATAATCAGGGAAATGCAAATCAAGATCACATTACGATACCTTCTTACGCCAGTAAGAATAGCCCATATCAACTCAAATTTTGACATTGGATTTATTCTCATACAGAACAAGACACTAAAAGAAAACTACAGAACATTATCTTTTCCTGATGCACTGACATAAATATCCTTAAAACCAAACTAAACAAAAGGAACCCAGAGCTTGGCCAGCCGGCCCCAGCTGGACCTGATTCATCTTGGAGTCTTCTAGGTGGACCAGAGGGCCAGAGAGTCATCAGCCTGCAGAAAAGAATAATAGTATCAAGTGCAATTTATCTAGAGATTGTAAACACTTTAACATTTGAGAATCAACCAATGCAATCTACCATATTAACGTTCTGAAAAGGAAACCCATTCGCTCATATCAATACCTTTGAAAAAAAGACATTTGAAACAAAACCTATTCTCAGCTAACTAGGAATCAAGGGTAACTTCTAGGATCTAATGCATAGAATCTATCTAAATAGCTGCAGGTAATATCATACTTAATGTTGAAAGGATGGATGTTTTCCACCTCATACCAGGAAGAATGCCACCTCCATTTTCACTACTATTTTTTATAATAGGGCAAAAAAAGGAAAGACGTCAAACTTAGAAAAACAAAAAAAGAGTAAACTTTCCCTACTTATCAGTAAGATTTTATTTTTTGTTGAAAATTATAAGAATGTACTAAAAATCTCCTAAATTAATAACTGAATCACAAAAAAATAGGAAATTTGAACAGGCCAATATCAGGTGAAGAGATGGTACCCGTAATCAGTGCCCCTCCTCCACACCTCCCCCAAAACATCTCAGACAGGTGGTTTCACTTGTGAATTCTGCCAGACATAAAGAAGAACTAACACCAATCCTTCTCAGACTTTTCCAAAAGATTGCATAAGGAGCCCTCCCAAAAACATTTTAAAGGTTTTAATACTAAAGCAAGACATAAGAAAATAAACTGCAATATTTTTGATGAATATAGATCAATATTTTTAGCTAAATAATTAACAAGCCAAATTCAACTGTACAATAAAGGATCCTAACTAGTATCAACTGGGATTTACTGCTGTGATAATAGATGGTCAAGACATGCATGTCAATGAATTGGGATAGACATTACTAATAAAATGAAAGATAAAAATCAAAGCCAGGCATGGTAGCACACACCTGTAATTCAAGTCTGGGAGGCAAGAGGCCTGGGATCGCTTGAGCTCACAGGTTTGAGACTACCTTGGGCAATGTAGCAAGATCTGGTCTCAAAAAAGCAGCCAGCGCCTATAATCCCAGCTACCTGGGAGGCTGAGGCTGGGGATGGCTTGTGTCTGTGGAATCAGGACTACCTAGGCAACATAGCTAGACTTAGTCTCAAGAAAAAAAGAAAGATTAAAGATCAAATGAGTCATATGATCATCTCAACAGATACAGAAATAACATTTGACAAAATTCATTATTTTTTTCATGATAAAATTCTCAACAGATCAGGTATAGAAGGAAAGTATCTCAGTGAAATAAAGACTATAGATGACAAGCCCACAGCCAACACTACCATCGAGGATGAAAGTTTGAAAGCACTCCCACTAAGATCAAGAACTAGACCGTAGTGTTCACCCTCACTGAACCTGTTCAACACAGTTGAGTCCCAGCCAGAGAAATCAGTCAAGAAAAGGAAATAAAAGTCATCTAACTTTAAAAGTAAGAAGTAAACCCATCTATGCTTGCAGATGATAAGAGCTTAGATATAGAAAACCCTAAAAATTCCATTAAAAATCTATTAGAACTAATAAACAAATTTAGAAAAATTACAGGAGACATAAGCAATAAACAGTTGCACATTTAAAAACTAATAAAGAAAACAATCCCATTTGTAATAGCACAAATGTGCTTAGGAATATGTTGAACTCAGCAGGTAAAAGATCTCTATACTATTACTAAACATTGATAAAAGAAATGAAAGAAAATACAACTACATTGAAAAGAGATCACATATTTATGAAGTGGAATGACTAAATGTGTTAAAAGATTTCAACTTTAAACAACCTAAGTGGCCATCAGTTGGTGAGCAGATAAATTAATTCTCGCAATCCAACAATACAGAATACTACTCAGCAGCAAAAAAGAATGAATGAATTACAGTGCAGATGAATTGCAAAAATAAACTGAACAAAGGAAGTCTGACACAAAAGCGTATGTGATGTAAAGGATTCCATTTATATGTAATTCTGTAACAGGGAGAATCAACATGTAGAGCTAAAAAGCAGGTATTACCCGAACTGAGGCTCAGAGGAAATTGAGTATAATAGGGGTTTGAGAGAATTTTTTGGCAGTGGCAGGAGTGTTTTTGCAATGTAGGGAGTAGATACACTGATTAATAATTTGTCAAAACTCACTAGCATTAAAATGTATTAGTATCATTAATACACCCTTAATATAGGTGTAATTTTAATTTATGTCAACTGTATCTCATTGCTGTTAATTTGGGGAGAAAAAAACCAATCCTTTCCCTTCCCTTCTGTTTATCTCCCCCCCCCACCCAAGTCAAATGCCCCTCATGCCACAGGTGGTTCCGCTAATCTGGGAATAACAAGGAAATCAATATCTTCCAGTCACAGGCCTGACAGCATGCTGGAACTATTTGGAGTCAGGTGTGATGAGAACATATGCAGTCAGCTAGTTGAGGACATAAATCATATCTGTGCATGTATTTCTGAAACAAGCTTAAGCTAACTATAAAAAGTAGTGGACAGACTTCCCACAGTGGTACTGCTGGCAGAAGGCTGTCAATGTCCAAAGGCCGTGGAGGTACAGAAATGATTTGGAGGCAAAGGTGTCTGTTGCCAATGGCAACTGTGTTTCTTGAACCACGGAACCATCCTTTCTCCACAAATTAGATTTAGTCTTACCACCAGGATGGAAACATAGGAGAAAGGGAATTTCTCTTCTGGGACACATGGTCACAAGTATGACTTTTTAACTCCTGCTTCATATAGTTTTAATATTTGGAATGTAATTTCTATCTCAACATGAATTTTATTTGGATCAACAAAGACTTTATCCTTCAGAGACAAGATCCTCTGCTTGGTTCATTGGAACAGAAGTCTTCTTTTATTGATTTATTTTTAACCACAGAGACAATCAAAGAAGTATCTCGACATTGTTGAGAACAGAAATCATGCTAATACAAACCTTTTTTCTTTTATCAGGAAATTGCACGTGTAAAACCCACCTTCCACCTCTCTTAAGTTCACTAAGCAGAAAGAAACCTTTAACGTCATATCAACACATCAAAGAATGGGCAAATTAATTTGTCCTTGGCAAACAGCAGATTATGAATTTGGGTGATGATGATAAGATCAGTGTGTTCTTTTCCAGTTTGGGGGATAAAACCACATGGTGGTTGAATGCTTTGGCTAAGTATTCCAAAGAAGTTGGTACAAGTTCAGGAGATAGTCGTGTGTGTGTTGTTGTGTGTGTGCATACATGCATATGTGTGTATGTCATGGTTTCCTACTTCCACGGCTGATGGCTACATTTGAAAGCAACAATCACTGAAAGTTTGAAATGTCTATTTACTCACATTGGGAGCTACACTTACCCAAAAGCCAGAATTTGATAATCAAAGAGTGGCCTAAAAATCAGCAGAGTGACATCTTTTGATAGTATAAAGAGGAAAGGTTCTTTCTGTGGAAAAAAATATTTTTTTCATAGAAATGGATTGATAAAAGTTTTTTTAAGGACAAAAATCTAATGTCATTACACTCCAGGACTTTTTATTTTGTACAGTACCTTATTGTTTTAATCTTTTACTGTTGCATAAGGGAAAGGTGGTATCTACTTTATTGAAATCTTAGCTTCCTTATGAAATTTGTCATTTATCTATCATTTTCCAGAAATACCACTTTTACAGGATTTCCTTAGCTAAAAATAGACTCATAGATCATTGAACTCAATCTCTGTGCTCCTTTTCCCCCAGGTTTTAGTGGGTATTAATTTGAAAACAGGAACCCATGATTAAATAAGTTGGTTGATTTGTAATGATAGTCCCATGGATTCTAAGATTGGGTATTGATATGATACGGTTGCTTGTAGATTCTATTTGAAAAGGAGTATCTTATAGGATTTATGTCTTATATAACCTCCTCTTTACAAAACAGTATTGAGATTCATTTCTCTCTGAGGAAATTGGAAGACATTAAAATGTAACATGAAACTGTTAATTTGTGACAGAATCCAGACCAGAATTAATAGAAAAATTTCCAGAAATAGAATTTCTAACAAAATATGTTATATAATTGTTTAAGTTTGGTCCAATGGATATAGAACCAAAATGTTTGAATATATGGGTATTGGTGAAAAGAATAAAATAATGAATGTGAAGAATAATTTTTTGACACCCTCAAACATACTAGAAGACTGTTTATAATATCAAATAATTACTTAGTTGTATTCTTTCCTTTACTATTTGGTGGAATTGTTCTTACACTGCCACCAAAATCCTGTTACTGGCAATTCAATGAATATATTCTATATCATACTCCCCTACTTCTAAGTCAGTGATGCACATGAAATTTTCCACTTTACCTTAGAGGAGGCTGAGGTGCAGAAGACTGGGTGACAAATCTTGGCTTGTGTATACCAAGTGAGTGCTGTCTGAACATTGCAAGCTAGTAAAGATAGTAGTAACATTCATGTTTTTAAAAAAATGTAGAAGCTTGCAAATTTTTTTTGTAAGTTCTGTATGTTGGGAAAACAAAATAATGTTTTTAAGGAAAAAGTCCCAGTCTTTGCTGTTATTTCTCAACGTCCTAAAATAAAACACTAAAAATTTCTGCAGTAGACCATAACTTACAAAGAACGGAATTTTCTTAGTCCTCTAATGCTTTCGTTTTGATTCTGAAACTCTACAAAATACCTGCTTTGCTTGCCAAAATTGGTCAATGAAATCCCACTATATTATAAAAGAATGTTTTCTTGGCATCACATATAGTTCTATATTAAACATTCTACTAGCTCACATACTAGGGTTATTTAAGGGCTGCTTTATTCATTATGTCTTAGCTCATACCCCTGCTCCATAATGATATGGGTTAAAGGGTTATTTCTGCTTGCTTTTTTTTTTTTTTCTTAAAGCATCCTTTAGATCACCCTCCTGATGGCAGTTAATATTTCCAAGATACACTTGTATTTCTTTATGTTTAAGATAAGATGTTTAAGATGTTTCTTTATATTTAAGATTTGACCCATTGGTCAAATCAAAATTTAACCAATCAAATCAAAACTTAGCAAAGTCTTCACCAATATTTACATGCAAATTAAAGTTCAAATATCCAATGCTCTTTTTCTTGCTCCTGCCTGCGCAGACTGGAACCCTCTTCCACTTTCACAATCTCTGAATATTTCTGAGTGTTCCCAAAGAGCTGATCTTTATCTGCCTGGGAGATACTAGTGCTAGTGATTTACAGCTAGCTTGTCCTCTAACCAGTGGCTGTCAAAGTACCAAATATTTTGCATTGATACCGTGACTAGGTTGAAAAATTAGACCACATGCTATGAACACATACTGGTCTCTGTTTCTTCTCCATCCTAACTTTTCACAGGGAGCTGTGTGTTCCAAAATCAGTGTAAGTTTCATTCCTGCCACGGTCAATTGATCTCACTGTGAAAAAGTCAGCTTTCCATGCATTCAAAGCTCTTGGTTTGTCACACTATATTTTATCACCTAGAAATCGAAGGTGACTCTCTTTTTCCCAGAGCTTCACAAAGTTCCTTATGGGAGTAGTTCTGCCTGATACTAGCCCTGCCATTCTTCATCAGACAGATCCACTCCCATCCTCAAGAGCTGAGTAACGCCTAGATGCTTCATCACCTCTTCCGGAGTACTTCTCTCCATGTTTCTTTGATTCTTTCCTCAACCAAATGCTTCTCTTCTCAGTCTGTCACTAAATAAAAGTCCCCATGAATATCAGTGAATGTCATCTGATACTGGTGGCTCAGAAGTGGGTGTTGTTCACACCAATTGCCACCTGGATCCCAAGTCAAGTCAGAAAATACACCTTTACACTTATTAAAAAGCTTCAACCCTTAGAGAAATAACTGTGTACACTGGTATATAAAAAGACTTGCATAAGTAACAAGGGAGAGTGCAAAGGGGTGGGAGATCTGGGATGAAGCCATCTGGAGCATTTATATTGAAATAGCTGCTTCTTGGATATTTATTGAAAGCATCGCTTTTTGACACATAGACTCTTCTATCTCTACTGAGAAATGACTTTCTTTTTAATTCCAAATGGAAAAAAGTCACAGTATCTTTTGATTTTGTTTCAATGACAGGAATTTAAGCTATAAACATATACCTTCAGACTTGGAGCTGCAATAGGCATTTGACCTTTGATACTTTCAGTTTTAAAATATGAATTCTATGAAAACACTGATGCATGAGCAGCCATGATCAGTTGAAAACTTCAATGATGTTGGTCAAATTCCAGTCCAAAGAGTTCCTTTAAGCCATCAGATATGATGCAGTCTTTCAAATAAACTATGAAATCCCAATCAGTGGAGCTGGAATATTTCCAAGGTTGAAAAAATGTTAACAATCTAAAGCTTATTCTACATATTAAATCAATGTATCAACATAACTGTAGCATCTAATATGACTTTTTTGCTCTTTTTTTTTTGAGTTGACCACACTAAAGAAATATACAAAAAGTTAAAACATGGTCATGTAATACAGTAGATAATTATACTTTCTGTTGGGAATTTTCTTCAATATGCACTTATATTGTGAGGACAACTCCCAAACATAATGTTTTACAAGCAGCTATAATGATCAGTTTCTTTGGTTGGACTCGGATATTAAGGATTTCTAACTCCTAACTCCAGTTTTCTTTATAAAAATAACAAGGGCTTTGTTGGTGAGAATAAAAAGCAAGTAAGGATTCAATAAATATCTCAAAGATTCAATATACAAGAAAGGTGATTCTTAGAGGGTGTGGATAGAGGGAGAGAAATACATGCATGGTAATTCCAAAATTCCTGTCTCTATGTTTGCTTGGTTTATTTTTGCCTTGGAAACTTGGAAATAAGGTGACTTGTGATGCTATTTAGCAAGGTAGGCAACCATAGAAAGCAGAATGTGGGCAAAATCTGATAA
Source organism: Uropsilus gracilis (assembly GCA_004024945.1). Classification (NCBI taxonomy): domain Eukaryota; kingdom Metazoa; phylum Chordata; class Mammalia; order Eulipotyphla; family Talpidae; genus Uropsilus; species Uropsilus gracilis. The sequence goes on along the minus strand of PVHY01002852.1, from coordinate 82,880 downwards.
TGCACTTCTGGACATGATACATTGAATGTATGTATGGATATGATGTTATTATATCTCTAATAGTGCCTCTGGACTGGAAAACAAATCAGACAGGTGACAGAGTTGGTGGCCATCAACAGAATTAGGAGTTGGAATATCAAGCAAGGATGGTGGAACATATTCATAATGAAAAGGTGGACTACGTGCATGAAAAAGGAACTAGACCATTCTCTCATATGATAATAAATAACTCAAAATGAATTAAGAATGGATGTAAGACCCGAAATAATAAAATAAATAAAAGAAAACATAGGCAAAACATTTGATTTCATTGACTTCAGTGGTGTCTTTGGGGACTAGATTCCAACGGCAAGGAAAATGAAAACAAAAATAAACAAATGGAACTACGTCAAACTAAAATGCTTCTGTATAGCAAAAGAAACTTTCATTAAAACCAAAAGACACCCTACTGAATGGAAGAGAATATTTGCACATCATACATCTGACAAGGAGCTGATAGCCAATATCTACAAAGAACTCATACAATTCAACAAAAAGAAAGCAAATAACCCAATCAAAATTTGGGTAGAAAAGCTAAATAGACACTTCTCCAAAGAAGAAATACAGATGACCAACAGACCATGGAAAAAGTGTTGAACATCATTTACCAGGAAAAAGTAACTCTAAACCACAGTAAAATATCACCTCACTTTTATAGAATGACCAGTATCAAAAAACAAACAAACAAACAAACAACAACTCAGAAACAACAAATATTAGCAAGAGTATCGAGAAATCCTTTCATATGATACTGTTGGGAGTGGCATGCAGACTGGTTTAACCTCTATGGAAAACAGTATGGAAGTTTCTCAAAATATTAAAAATAGATATATTGTATAACCTAGCCATTCTGTACCTACACACACATAAATATGTATATACATATGCACCTATATATACATACATAATGTATATATACCCTTATATATTATGTATATATATACCATATGCATGTATATAAACATACATGCACATATACACACACCACATACATATATAATGCACATGTACACATATATGTGCATATACATATGTATATACACCATTGTATATCATATATACCATATATGTGTATATACACATATATGCATGTATGTACATATATACACAGCATTATGTTAACTGTAGCACTTTTAACAATAACCAAGTTATGGATACAAATGAAGTGCCTAACAACAGAGGAGTGAATTAAGATGTGGTATAGATACACAAAAAAGACAGTATATTTACTTGCCATTTGTAACAACATGGATGGAAGTGAGGGGGTTATACAAAGTGAAATAAGTCAGAAGGAGAAGAGCAAAGCCAGATAATTTCATTTGTATGTGAAAAATAGAGAAAGAGAACAAAACCAAAACAAAGCCTAGAAATATGGCTGCAGAATTGAGGCTGCTAGATTGGAAGGGAGGATTGGGGTGAAAGCAAGGTGGGAAGGGACCCAATGGTCTATGGTTAAAGACTGTGAGTGTTTTAGAGATGGGTGTGGTAGGTGCCATACCTCTGAGGAGGTATGAACTTGTTTCCCTGAGCCATATAAGTGCTGCAAAACAAATACCTCATTAAAAAATAATAATTTTTTTAAATGGGGCTTAATGAAATAAAGATAGGACCCATTTCAGAATCAGGAGGAAAATCTAACACTTGAGAAAACAAAGCATGTGCTAGAAATAATATAAAACTAGGAGAAGATGGTGTGATGATGGACGTTGATCAAATGGAGAATTGTGAGAAAAGAGAAAATGTTTTGACACTCAAGCAAATTATATATAGCATAAAGGTCACCATCTTGACCCTTTTCACCTGTGCAATTCCACTGAGGTAAGTACATTCACTTTGTTGTGCTCACAAGCTCCAGGACTCTTCATTCCAGTCTAAGGCGCTTTCCACTCTACTGCTGTGGTCCTCACTGCTGTGAATTTCCCCAGTATTCACTTTCCCTTCTTTTTCATAGTTCTTTTTCAAAGAACTCCCTCAATCCCTGTAATTTGTAGCTGCTCGCACAGCGAGATTTCTCTCTTCCCAGCCTTCCTTGCTGCTAGTTCCCATCAAAGGTATGGGAACAGGTATGAGGTGAATAGAGTCCAGGTTGTAGCCTTGAGAGAAACACATACAGGCTTCTTTTTACTTTCCCACTGAAGTAAAAGTGGGCCATGAGGTCTGTGGGGGAAAACAATGCATGGGAATGAAGGCAGAACAAAATTGAAGAATTTCCCTGACATATTCATGAAGGAGAGCTGCCAATGATAGCTTGTGCTCCTGTGTTATAAAAAACAAATTCCAAGAAAAAAGCAAAACAAAAAAGTGGGTGGAGCTGGGCCCACTATATTTGAACCCAATATTCAGCCATTGGGTTCACTTCCCTCCTTCTCGAGGATCACAAGAAAAACACCAGAGATTTAGGTTTTCCCTTCTGAAATATTAGATGAGCAGAGACTCATAATTAATATTCTTGGGCCCTGAATTCAAGAATAATGATGTTTGGTTATCCTATTAGAGCAACGAAATGGTCAAGAGACACACAACAGCTTTGTGGATGTGGGTACCCTAGGCAAAAATCTATTTTGGGCCTTGTGTTTGAAGTGAGACCTTTGTGCTATAACAGCTTACCAGATAAATATAAGGAAAAAAATTTTTAATTCAGATTTATTTCTGGGAGATAAGTGTGTGCAGGTGGGGCGGGGGATGAGCTACGAGAATATGCCTCAAACATTTACACGTGTGAAAACGAGGAATATTCAGTCAGAATCTGGGGGGTTCCACCAGGTGGTAAAATGCTGGGTAAAGAATTCAGAAAAGAATGTTTAGGTTTTGTATTTAGAAAACGATGGGGAGAACTATAAACGCTATTCATTCTGATTCACAAAAGTCTGTAATTCTCATGAAACACTTTACATAAGGATGAATTATAATTCTGTACACTGTCTATGAGAGGCTTCTTAGATAGATAAATCAATCATGTGCTGCTTCAAGTAATAACAGCAAAGCTACATAATTTCTTCTTGGTAAGGTCAATCAGTGGATTCAATAGCTCAGTGTCTTGAAGTCATTCTCTTAACAATGAGACAGACTTGGATACATATCTTAACTGACCACAGACTGTGTGTATTAGAAACCTAACTTAGAAAACTAACTGAGGCTCAGGACTCAGTTTCCTCCCATCAAGCTGGAGAGGATCATATTTGCATATGCGCATGATATAATGGTTAGCAAATACAATTATTTAACAAGTGCTGAATAAATTATGCAAGCTCCCATTGTTTACTGTTATTAACTCTACTTCCACATGATCATTTCATTATAGTCAAATTTGAAAGCTTTGACTTCCCCTTTCCATGTTACTTCTGGATTTTTTTGACTTTGGGAATTTCATATAAGTTTTTAAATGTGAATATTGAATTTTAAGTTAGTGAAATTTCAATTAAAACATTGAAGGAGGAATTCTGCTTGAATTAGTATCAGGATGAATTTTTTTTTTTTAAGTGAGGAGAGAGAAGAAAATCTAGTCCATATAGAAAAATGCAGAAAACAAAATATTATAAAAAAGAAAGGAAAAAATTAAGACAGACACCAACATGGTCACCTCACCTGCTGGGAAACAGGAGTTTCCTCTGGACACCACCCATGAAGCAGAGGCAGCAGGATCCCAGGATCCAAACCCCCTCCCCATAACCAATGCACAGCAATCCCTTTCCAATCATTCTGCACTTTATGAATCAAGTTCAGCTCTCCACTCACCAATCAGCCATGCACAGAGTTTTAGCTGTTTCAACAGAACTGAGATGTTGGAATGCTCTGCTTTAGAAGTTCTGTCTCATTTTTTCTACCAGGGACCTTGTCCTCAAGTGTATAGTAGTTTATGGTTGGCAGGTGAAATTTCTCCACTCAATGTTCAAACTTTAAATTCAGCGCTTTCTTTTCTTTAACAAAAATATTTTGTTGCGCTCCTTGATAATTTTAATGGTGGTTTATTTTATGAGCAGTGCGCCCTTTTCCCTTCTTTTCTGCCTTCATCGTGTTATATACTCTTAAAAAATTTAATTTGTAGAAAGTGTCTTTTTGTGAAATGTGATCCAAGTTTCTTTCCATTTTGTTGGTTTGTTTGGCATGTTTTTTTCTATAAAAATTTAACTTGATGCAGGTAAGCCTATTCTTTCTCTAATGACTTCTGATTTTGATGTCTCAAATTATACTACATTTTTTCTTTCTTTTGCCTTTTGGGTCAACATTAGGGAAAGTGCTTTAAAAATTGCACTTGATATAACTGCAATTCCATTTTATTTATAAGAATTTTTGCTTTCTAGGTAGGTGTTGTTAGAGTTTTATTTTGGTATGGAAAAGTTTGTGAGATTTATACTTTTGTTAACATAAAATAACCCTTCAAAACACTTCCTTTTCCTGGTACAGTTAATTTTACTTTATCTAACATTAATCATGCAATATTTTTTTTAGCATTTATGAAATACAATTTTACGTGCACTTGAATGTTTAATTGTTCAACTTTCTGTCAGTTTTTATGTACACCGGCATATAGTTAAATGTTTTTGACCCACTATATCTTAGCTTTTCACTAACTTATGATTTTGTTCCTGCTTAAACATTAGCTCTTAGAGCTGTCACCTTATTTTGTGCCACATACTTTATACTTTCTGAGTATACTTTCTAATTTTTCACTTTTTTTCTTACCTTTGTGATATGAACAATGTTTTCCAATTTCATCCTGTTTTCCTATTTCATCTCTCAGTCAGAGAGATCCTGACTCTAATTCTGTCACTGGTAGTATGTCCTAATTTTCAGATAAACCTTTAATCTACATTTTTCTAAATTTTAACCACTTTATTAACAATTTTCAGCTTCCTCCCACTTCCTATAGGTAGAGGTGCCCAGTACACTTGCTGCCTTTTTATCTTTCTTTAAAATCTTTCATATAGTCTGGATTTTAGATGCACTAATTAGTTACATTTTTTAGTGATGTATTTTCAGTTTTGAAAACTTGTGTTAATTATAATAATTTAATACAAAATTGAAATAATATTAGAGTGCTTTATAGTTATCGATGTAGTTAATTGTCAGTGTGATCTGCCTTTTGTATCCATTTCTCTCTTCTCTTGAGCTTTTTGTTTCTTTGCTATGTTATTTGGAAAATACCACCAATTTTTTTCCAAGTAGGGCATATGGATAGTGTATTTTAAGAACTCTTGGATATCTGAGAATGTCTTCTGTTGTATCATGGAGTCAGAATAGTTTCTTCAAATTCAATAGATACTCATTTACTGATAACTGCCTTTGGTGTTTTAAAAGTCTTAGACTAATTTTTTCTCTTAAGTACTTTTTAGGGAGAGTTTGATCATCAGCATATAACTACTTTTCATACAATTGATGCATGATAATGATTACATGAACACATCATACATTTGCAATTCAAAAATGATGCCAGAGATTGTTGGTTATTGCTTGCTGTATAGTTGCCCCCAAATTTCTTGGCTTAAAACAATGAACATTCATTGTTCTCCTGTTTCTGAGGGTCAGAATCCAGTAGAGGTTTAGCTGGATAACTGGTAAGGTCTAGATATGCCAAAGCTTGTCTGGGCTGGTTTTCTCCTAATAGGACTCACTCATGTGACTGTTGCCTGTGATTGGGAGCCTCACTTCCTTATTACAAGAACATGAATCTCTTCCTTGGACTCCTTGGCATGGCAGCTGACTTCACCCAAAATGAAGGCAGGGAAGGAATGTGTAGGGGTGTGGTTGGGGAAGCATAGGAAGCTGTGGAGGAGACTTATGCCTTAGTCTGTTAATCACATAGTATTTTCCACCTTCTTTCATGTGTTAGAGCAAGTCATTAATATGGTTCTCACTGAAAGAAGGGGAATTTAGATCTATCTCTTAAAGGGAGAATTATAGGAGAATCTGAGGGTATTTAAAAAAAATATTAGAAGCACTTGTTCAAAAAAAATACCTGTACTTGTATGTTTATAGCATCACTATTTACAATGGCCAGATCATGGAAACAACCAAAATGCTTCCAGACAAATGGATCAAAAAGTATGATGTAGTTACACCGTGGAATATTATTCTGTAGTCAAAAAAGACACATTTGATGCATTTATGATAACATGGATGGACTTAGAAGGAATCATGCTTGCAGAAATAAACCAGAAAGAAAAAGGGAAATACTGGGTGATCCCACCTATATATATAGGATATAGGGGAAGCAAACAAACAAAAAGACAATTAAAACTTGAACCCAACAAACTGGCAGAACTAAGCTCAGAGCAAGTAGGTGGGGTGGTAAAGTCAGGAGAGGAAGGGCACAAGAGATTAAGATGATGGTTCATGGGTGACAAGGTAGTGGGAAAAACTTGGGGTCCCGCCTGGGGCCCGAAGGGAGACCTAGTTCCAAAAATATAGCTGGGCGTGGTGGTGCGAGCCAGTAATCCCAGCTACCTGGGAAGCTGAGGCTGGGGATTGCTTGAGTCTGTGGTACCCCAGGCAACGAGAGCCTGCAGTTCCACAGGCAAAAATAGCAAGACCTAGTCTCAAAAAATATATACATACATACACATATATATATATATATATACATGTGCAATCAGATAAAAAAAATAAATATCACCACATCAAATAAGTCAGTTGTGGATATGATTTCACTGATTTTTCCCACTTAGAAATTGTTAGTCTGTGATATCTAGTCTTTATTTACTTGTAACTTTTTTCAGTAATATCTTTGGCATTTTCTTCTACTGTATTATTTTCCAACATTTTAAAAATATTTTCTTTAGCTCTTCTTCATGAATTGCAATTATTGTATTTGCTTTAGCTTTTCTTTATGAATTGCAATTATTCTACAGTATACATTCCAGCTTTCTGTTCTCTACAGTTATATCTCTTTTGTAACCTTCTTATCTGTCTGTTTCTTCTGCGACCTGGTAGAGAATTCCAAGTTTGTACTCACATCCTGTCTGCTCCTTTTGACCCTCAATAGCATTCTAAATTCTACTATTATATGTTTAATTTATCTGCAATCCAATATCTCTTCCACATCTATTTTTGTCTTGTACTGTTGCCTCTTCATGACAACTTGTTGGCTTTCTTCCTGGGTTATTCTCACCATACACACTTCAGCTCCTCTTCATCGAAGTAATTTTTCCTTGTATCAATTGGAGATGCCAAGGAGTTTCATGAAATTCTTTTTTTCTGAACTACAAGTTGAAAATTTTCATAGTTACACTCCTCTGAACCTTCCCACATTGGCATCCTTTTCTCATAGACTCTCTGGAGTTTGCTTTTCATTTTTGTTACAACCTTGCCTTATGTCAACTACAAGATGTGTAGTTTCCATTGTTCTGTCCATTTGTATAATGGTAAAATTCCTTGCTTATTATCACAACTAGAGGCCAAGTTTAATATCTCTCTTTTAGAGTGTATTCATCTATCACATCTCTGCTTTATTGAGATGGCATCGTTCGTTGCTACTGTCAGGCTTTATGATGCTGCGAGTGGGCACAATATTTAGAAAAATAGTAACTTTTGGTTTACATTTCCCAGGAGTCTGCTTATCTCTTTGTCACTGACATATAGAATTTGTTCATGGGTCTATAGCTCTTAAGATGGGAGACACTACCTCTACCATCCCATTTGTCTTATCAGAGGCATTCTGAGTACAACTGTTTCTGTGTGAGGCACTGCAAGAAAGGAGTGGCATCCTAAAGTAGCAACAGCTGTAGTATAAATAAAAGCTTACAATTTTCTGTTTGGTGGCGTCTTGGATTCTGAGTAAGGACAGACAATAGGGCATACAAGAGGACATGCATGTCTTTTAGTCTCCATGAGGTTTCTGTTACATATGAGTGAAGGGGAGGCATTTTGTTTGAGAAACTTAAATGGCTTCATTTCTGCTCAGTTTATCAGTTAGTCCCCCAGATTCTGACACAAAATTGACCATAAGTCAAAATTGCTAAAATAATTGTTTTTATATCTTTTTGGTATTTATAGTTATTTTAGTTTAAAATTAGATGAGTTTATATTGCCGCACCCAGCCAGTGTGGCATTTCAATTTGGAAATTTCTATTGGTATCATTTATGTTTGTAAAAAGGGAAATAGTTTAAGTATCCAAAAGTAGAGGATAAACAAAATAAGATATGACATGTTTTTTTAAAGAATATTTTAGAGTCATTAAAAGTCACAGTATTGAAGCATATTTAATAGCATAGGAAAATGTCCATATTTTATCATTTAGCAAAAATCTTATAAAAGAGTATACAATGTGACTCCAGTTTCATAAAACAGCATAAAGAGAGAAACAATAAAGATAAGAAAGATTTATAATACAACATTCACAGAGATTCTCTGCACAGTGGAATTCAGAGCAACTTTGGTTTTAGTTTGCTGGTATTTCTTAATTTTTTAAATTTTGCAATAAAACATATATTCGTTATTAAACAAGGAAACAATTTTTAATTAGCTATTTGTAATTACAAGTCTATTCATTTACAAAATTGCTATTTTTCTCTTAGTGTTAATATTACATACAAAGTGGTATAGGGTGGGAAGGCAAATGAGTTCCCAAGTATGGAGGGAATTTTCTGTTCCCCTAAGTGCAAAGGAATATGAGGACTTCAGTCTCCTCTGCTTAACGTAGCACTAGCTAGATATGGATTTGTTGCCTGCCATTGTAATTTATACATAAGTAGACGTGTGTGTGAATTCACACATATACCCATATGTCTCCTATAATTGATTGAAAGGTATCTGATGGCTACTTAAATAAGAGACTGGTGTCTTATATCCATGAGAGGACAATATTTGGCCACAGCAAGGAAGACTGATCTGTAGCTCAGACCTGCACTGGCAACATGAACTCAGATTACCAGTGCAAATCCTTAAGACTCACTCAAGACCTTTTAAATTAGAAACTCCATCTGTTTTTTCCACAAGTCCTTCAGATGCTTCTGATATATATATATAAATTATATATATATAATTATTATAAAATTATATATCTATAAATATAAATATTTATATATAATACAAATATATTATATATAAATATATTTATATTTATATAAATATATAATATATATTATATATTATGTATTTATATATAATATATATTATATATTTATATAATATATTATATAATATATATTTATATAATATTATATATTTATATAATATATATTATATATAAATACATAATATATATTAATATATAATATAAATATATTATATATAATATAAAAATTGTATATATATAAATTATATATATATATATAATTTTCACAGTCATAGCTATGGCCATTCAATAATGTCCACTAAAGTATATACTATCAAAATGCTGGAAGTCATCAATACCAGCAAACTAAAACCAAAGTTGCTCTGAATCTATAGGGACGGCCATCAAAAAGATATAAAAACACCCTGAGAGGAAGAAGCATCTTTGACACTTAGGTAGATAACTGATTACATCATTCAGACAATGCAATCTATCCCACTTCAGACTGATGACGGGGAAGTGAGGAGTGGATCTTATTTCCTCTGGGACTTCGGTATACACCACCTGTATTTACTATGGTAAGCAAAGAAAAACTCACCAGAACAAACCCTAGAAATATGGCGGTGGAACTGAAGCTACTTGAGAAGGAATGCAGAAGGTGGGAACAAAGGGGAAGAGGCCATAGGTCTGTGGTAAAAGGGTTTCGCTGGTGGGAGTGGTGTAGTTACATACCTCTGAAGGGGTGTGAGCTTACTTCCCTAAGTCATATACAGGGCGGTAAGCCAGTGTTACCCCAATAATCAACCAATCATTTACTTGTTTGCAAAACTGGAAATCTCCAAAAGAAAATTGAACATGTGGTATATGCTTATATGAGTCCATTAGTTGACTTGTACACCATCACGGTATAGCAGAACTCCAGAAAGATGTTATCCCATGCCTGGGCAGAAATGATTTTCTGTCACCCTACCCTTTGAGGGAAGCACATGGGGGTGGATTACCCCATCTCTTAGGTCATTTGTCAGTCCACGGAGTTTGGGGTAAAGGTTGAAGGTCTTAGAGCTCAGAGACCCTGAAGTTGGCTGTCTTCTGTGAATCTTACTTTTCTTCTTTTACATGGGATCACATGGTAGAAGGGACTGAGTCACCTTCCATCTGGAAAAGTCATCTTTCTGGGCAAGTTTGGCTCAACATCATATGACACATCTACAGACATGAAGGAGGAAAACTTTTACCTTGACTTTCCTTCTTCTGGTGTTCTTTGCAAGCAAGAGGGCTAGTAATGATTATGTGACTGGGATGTGGGTGTGAGTCCAAGTGAAGGGAGTTACGTATTTAAACTTGGAGGTTATTCAGGTACTAGGAGTCCTTTTCTTTAAAGGGCTGCCAGGTACTCCCCAAACCAAACCAAACAGAAAAGTCCTCATGCCTTGTTAAATTTGAATTTCAGATTAACAATTTTAGTACAAATATCCTATGCATGTTATTTTAATACAAAATATTTTACATACATAGTATTTAGTATGTCATTTTAGTTATAATTAATACTTAGAAATAATTAGTATTTCATTATATGTCGCCATGTCTTATGAAGCTTGGTGTTGGGGGGGCATGGATTACCCTTTAGATGTGTAGCATGTAGTAGAAGATTGTGTTAACCTAAATTCAAATTTAACTAGAAGTTCCATAATATTTTTTTCAGATCTATTATGTAAACTTAGCTAGGTAACTAGGAGACTCCATCAGGATTTGGGTCAAATATCATACAAGCAAAAAAAAAATAGATATTTTTGCCTGAATATATCCTTCTTTTAGGACCCTATTCTCAAAGCAGGTGACTGGCTGTCAACTTGGATATTTACTTTTTCTGCACCTCTCCCACATCAACACCAGCTCAGTAAGACTGACATGGAACAATTAGATACCAGGCTCCCTATATTGTCATTTATTCTGCCCCCCACCCCCCATGAAGAACTTCCAGATTTTTTAAGGATATTAAAAAGGGCAGGGGGAGGATGGGGTTTGATGTTTTTGCAAGACCCATGACTCATTTTTTTTTTTTTTTTGGAAAACTTGATTTTCCTGCTTCATAAACTCCAGAAACACAAACATGGTTCCTCTGCATATAGTTTGCAAGCAAAATAACACCATTACTGACAAATGGTTGTTCCCTAGGACTAGCGGACAAATACAGCCAGGAATCAGAAAAGCAGTTGTGATTTATACTTGGTTTTCACATTTCTGCCTCAATGGCAGCTCAGGGACTCAACTGAGCTACCAAATTTTTTTCAGTATGAAGAAAGGCCATTTTTTTTTTTTTTAAAGTCAAGCCTGAAGCTCATTAAAGAAGGTTAAAGGAATTTATTTCATGTTCTCCAACTTGGCCTATTTGTCAGTCTGGGAGCACGTTCTATGGAAGGCTTTGTGTACTGCTGGTTTTCAGCTGGGAAAGTTGTGTATGAGCTATTGCTCCTCTCCCAGGTGAGAACAGGTGTACACCACTTTAAATTTCCCGTGGATCTGATTGCATCATTTGTTATATTATCCAACATAATGACATGAAATACGTAAATAATAAAATGCCAGTTGCCTGCTAAAAATTTAAAGCGGCAGATCCTCTTTCTTCTGTTGGCGAGGCTGCTATCTGTTGATGGAGCTTTCACAGCTGAAAAATGACGACCAGGCTGAAGGGAGCCACAGGGGAAAACTTACTCCTCTGGCTGATAAAGTGAATACAAAAAGGACTAGCAGGACCTCACCCCTTCTGCAAGGAAGACACTGTCATGTCTTCCTACAGTAATCATATGCTTGACGAAGTAGGTTAACTTTAGCGCACACATTTAAATCATGATTGGGGAATGGAGTGTTTGCAAAGGTCAAATGCTCCTGTATAAAAACAGTGATAGAGGTTGCTATGGCTATACACACATTCACACACACACACACACACACACACACAACTACCTTCACTTGTTTTTTATTCAGGTGTCAGCTTAAAGGTGAGTGTTAGTGTTGGGTATGTTGGGCAGAATTCATGGCATTGGGGGGAAGGCCAAGCAGAACAGACCCAATTAAAAACTGTCTCACAGATTTGGGAACTCAAGACAAAACTCTTTTAATCAACCTACACAATATTTGTCTGGCTACCATCATCCTTTAAAATTCAAGAATTTCCCCCTAAACTTGGGTAACATTATCAGCAGATTTTCATCTGCAGTCTAAACAAAATGAACCACATTTATTTCTTTTTTATTCAGTGGGATTAAAAATAAATGGACTGAGCATCTATTCTGGAAGCTTTGTGTGAGGTACAGAGAATACACAATTGTGAAAACACAGTTTCTGTTCCCAAGTCCTTAGGGTTTTGTGGATCATTTTCAAATAAATTCAAGGTTTTAACTCTATCATGTCATTTGCCACCAAGAGATAAACTACAAAGAAGTCTTTGTGAAATTACAACTCCTTCTCTCGAAATTCCTTTTTAAGAACAAAGGTGCCATTTTCAGCCAGCGTTCATTAGCCATTGGTACAAAAATGACAATTGAAGATGAACTCCCTGGATGTCTCTAGATGGTGATACTGGTGTAAGTGTTGTAAGGGATAAGCACATGTAGGGGATATGAGAAAAAACAAACCAGTAAAAACTCACATTTGTTCTAACCAATGTGGTTGGGTTTCTAGTTCTGGACCAACAAAGACAGGATACACAAAATATATTCTGGAGGCCCTACAGGAGACATAAACAGAACTTAACCAGGGATTTGGCTGCATAGCAGTTGCTGGGGTTCTGCATAAGGAATGGATGCCAGCGCTGTACACAGCGATGAGACTTGCCAGCTCAAAGTATTATCTGCTTATGAATTAAGAATGCTTTTTGATGGAGCCCTGCTAATTTGCCTGAAGGAATGAGAGTCAAGCCTGTAAGAATAGAAAAATCTCCCAAACTGGTGAGAACTGATGACCTCAATGATGTATGAAATATAGCTGCCTATGTATGTGAAAGGAAGAGACATTAAGTATTTATATTTTCGCCATTTGGGGCAACATTTTGGCTGGTGTGCCGTCTCGCTATAACTATTTCGACTTGAAAGTTGTCATTGGAAATCAAAGTGAGAATGAGTTTTTGAGAGACATAGTCAGACCAATCTTGGTGTTTGATGTCTATTAGGATGCTTTTCAGTGCTTTGTATAACCTTTTATTTCCTACCCTTTTAGCTTAGTTCCCTGTAGGTATGAGAAAAGAAGTGTGTCACAAACTGAAGATGGCTTGAAAGTATGAACGTGGGCTAATGACATGTAGATGGTATTTCTCCTAAAATCGAATTGTTGTGTAACAGTCCATGATAGTGATATATATGTATGTATATATATGTGTGTGTGTGTATATATATGTCTTATATATATATATATACACATGTGTGTGTGTTACATCATTTATGCATGTTGATGGCATGAATTTTAACTTACACCCTTATACCACTCTTTTTTTATTTTTTGGTGGTCTTTTATTTAATTTAATTTATTTATTTGATATATAGTTTTTAAATTTGATTTATTTTACCTCATCATTTACCCCAGGGTTCTCCCACCACCTTATCACCATGAACCATCGTCTTAGTCTTTTATGCCCCTCCCACTCCTGCTTTTCCCTCATTCCCTCTCTCATGCTCTATGCCTCAGTTTTGCTGAGAGTTTTAGTTTTTTTTTCTTGTCTGTTTGTTTGCCCTTTATCCCTCACATAAGTGAGGACATTCAGTGTTTCTTTCTTTTTTTATTTCTGACTTCTTTCTGCTAGCATGATTCCCTCTAGCTTCATCCATGTTGACATAAAGGACATGTTTGTCTTTTTTGATTGTGTACATATACCAAAGCTTTTTGTACCATTCATCTATTTGGGGGCACTTGAGTTGCTTCCATATCCTGGCTATTGTAAGTAGTGGTGCAATAAAAACATCTGGGTACAGGTGTCTTTCTGAATTAGAGTTTTTGTAACCTTTGGTAGATTCCTAAAAGTGGGATTGCTGAATCTGGTGGGATTTCCATTTTCAGTAGTTTAAGGGTCCTCTACACACTTTCCATAGTTACTGGACCAGTTTTCATTCCCACCAGCAGTGTAGAAGTGTCCCTTTCTCCCACATCCACATCAGCACTTGCTGTTGCCCGTTTTTTTATATGGGCCATTCTTACTGGTGTAAGAGTATTTATAGCATTCTTTACTCTCTCTCTCTCTCTCTCTCTAGTGTCTTAAATACAACAGAGGTCCACTACTTATTAATTGGATAAATCAACAAATAAATAATTCTAGAATATGGGAGAGAATTATTTGCAGACATCTTTCAAATGGTACAGGATGCTGGGGCATCTCCTTTGGGTTGAAAGTAGAAAAACTAAGGAACAAATTATCAGCACTGCAAATCCAGGAAAGGGTGCTTTCTACTTCCAAACCTGCCTAATAAATCATGATTTTATTGTAACAGACATCAATTTTGCCACCAACATGGTGGACTTCAATTCAAGTTTGCAGAATGGGTTGATCTCTGTCCTCAAACTCTATTATCTCTACTTGGTCTTTTCATTCAAAAAGTCTCATCCCATAGTGTAAGTCGTGATCCATCAAACTAGCTCTGATATCACTGGCTGCTGGAAGCCTGTTCGCTGGAAAATAAAAGGTAAGCCCAGGTGTCTGAGATTGAAACTCAGCGATACTAATTGCTATCAACTTGATCTTGGCCTTCCTTTCTCTCCTTTTTAAAATGAGGGAAAATAGTGAAAAATGTTAGACAAGCACATATAAAAGCACACAGTATGACCTTGTGCATTGTACAGTTATAGAATGCTGTGGAAGTTGTGACTATTTTAATGAAAGTTGTTAATAAATTTGGAGTTTGACATTGAAGGCTAAGTAAAGGTTTAGTTTGTTTTCAGCGCAGAGAAAAGGACATGAAATTCTAGGCAAAGGTCAAACATGAGCAAAGGCACTGGGGTTAGAAAACATATGACATGTACACGGATCAGAAGACTATCTATACATGGTCCATGGGTGGTCCCCAGGTACAATGAACAGTACATGGGACATTGATAGGACATTCAAAGCCATGGCTTTGTTCACAGCATCAGTGACATTAGAATTAGTTTCTTGACTCCAAATGAATGATGTCTTTCACAAGTCCCAATCATCTGAAACTAAAATTTAAATTTCCAGCAGTCTTCAGTATCTCCAAGGACGTTTAAATGCAATCTACACAGAATGCTGGGTAGAGGATCTTTATTCAACCCCCTGAAAGCCAAGAGCCTACCTGTTCTGGTTGAATATTAAAGCCTTCTCAGCATGCGTCAACAATGAGGGCAGATGTTGCTGCCAATATTTTTAGACAGAATTCAGAGACCTGCTAAGAATTCTGAGCAGCTGAGAAGCCTCTCCATATAGGCTATTAGTCATCCCACAGACATATCTTTAAATGCTCTACTATGAAGTTTGCTCATCTAGATCATGCAATTCCAACATCAGCTGTTTGTGGATGGTTATTTAGTAATTGTGATTTAAAGAAGTGCAGTGGGGTCCATTTAGAGTGGACCGACTTATTTATAGACAGGAAGCCCAGAATTACTGTCATGCTTTGGGAAAATTATGGTTCTACTTATAATGACTTCTTACTTTCCATTACATTTGGCAAGGGGGAAATAGCAACTGTACATTTTAAACTTTTTTTTATTTGCCCTGTAGGAATGCAGTGATTAGCATAAAATGCTCAATGGCATATAGAAGCTTAGCATTTGGTAGATGTTCAATGGCAGGGGATAGATATATTTTCAGTATTTGTTGAATGACCGACTGAATGAATGAAATCAGTTGAAAAATACTTATAAATTGTGTTTCAGAATCTGTGAATTACAGTTGAAAGTGGACACCTATGACCACATTATCCTTTTATGCAAAGAAAATAAATAAATAAAAGGAGAAAGATATATTCTAGAAAGATTCTTGACTTTAATGACTGATCACCTAAAGTCAATGGTGTTTAATCTTGTAATGGTTAATTCATATTCACCTTTCTAACTCTTAAATAACTCTTTTACATAGTTAAAAAAACTATCTTTCCCAGGAAAGATTCCTGGGAAATGTCAGTTTCCAAACCTTGAGAACCATTCATTTCACTTCTCTAATTCCTTCTTTGGATAAATGAAAGATTTGACCTCAGTGAGGTTGGTCCCTTGTAGTGTTTTCCTGATGCTGAACTATTTTGTTTCACATTTGAATCACTAGCATCCATTTGAAATCTCTTTATGAACTCTTTATGAGAATTTCCTTATGATATCTTTATGAAAATGATATCTTCTTTTAATGGTTTGGTGTGCTATTTGAATGTTTTTCTCCTAAGTAACTATGGCTATCATGCTATCATTGCATCATTTATGTTCTTGTCCTGAGTCATTTCTGCTTCTGGGCTCACCCTCTCCCACTGGCCGTCTCCTAAAAGGCAGGAGCTATACTTTATTCATCTCTGTGTCCTGAAGTCCCGAGCACAATATCATGAAAGATAGGATCCCTTCTTCATGGCACATCCTAGTTTTATCTGCTCAAGTCATCCTGGAAGAATAGTTCCACTCTAATTTGTGGGTTTAATAAAATGCAGCTGCTGCTGCAGCCAGCCCATTTCATCTCTCCCTCCCTAGCTATGTTCTGGCCATGAAGTTGCCTATTGAATCCTCAAGGATGCTAAGCCTGTTGTGGCTCCTGGAGCTATGTCCTTTCTGACATGCTTTTCCCTCAGGTTCCCATCATTAAGGTCTCCCCAGATACCCCCATCCCAGAAAGAAATTTCCTCGTCACCTGCTCCAACGTGCCCATTTGACAAATATTGTCTCTTCCTTAGACCACCCTGGCCTGAAAAAATAGATCTTAAATTTGTTTTGTCTTACTCACCAGACTATAAGATCCACAGAAGCACAGAGTGGGTCTTTCTTGCTTTTTCTTTTGCAGCCAGCAGTTGGATCAATGCTTGCCATGTTGTAGGTGCTTGTTAAATAATTGTAGAACAACTTGAATGCCCTCTCCCTTCTCCTGTTCTGCCAACTCCTTATCATCTGACACCCCTTCCCACGAGAACTTCACCACCTTCTCCCCTTTGCCTCTGCTGCACACTGACCTTCACTATCCACTTTCATGAAATACTATCTACTGTACTTTCCTTTTGCTACCTTCAGCTTTATCTACCAGAAAATGCCTTATATCTGTCCCATTTTATGCCTAAAAATAGGCATTGCAATCTGTAAACAACTAAAGGTTTTATTTTGTCAGGGAACAGAGAAAAATTCTCTGAAATTTTAATATGATGTTATTGCTAGACATTACATGATTATAATAATGGGAATGAGTTGAAGGCATACCGGAAACTTGCCAGTTTATGGAATAAGAGCATGCTAATAATAATTGTTATTATAAGACTTCATTAGCACTAATACTATCTTGGGTTCTATATATAGAAGAAAGAAAAATAAATAGCTTATCATAAGGCAAGGCAAATAAACTAATATTTAAAAAATAACTATAACCGGATGACATAAGAGAATGTTTCGTGTGTATTATCAGAACAGCTTTTTGTACAGAGAGCACTCCCAGAGCATTTGCCCACCAACAGCCCCACTAGATAACTTTGAGACAGAGGCTCCGTGGAAGCAGTTTCAGACACACTCTTGCTCTGTCTCCAAATCTTTCATTACTTGCTTTGGTAGCTGGACTGTTGCTCTTTGGTATTTTTCCCCTGAACTGAACACACATTTCCCAGGTTCCCTTGCTGACTGGCTTTCAGCTAGATTCTGTCAGTGGGAGTCCTGGCAAGAAATTGGATGTGTATGAGGAAACACCAGTGTGTGTCTCCCCATTTCTCTGCCTTGGGTTGTATCCCAGTGGCTGCAACTTCCTTCTGGTCCATCTTCCACATCCTCCCAGCCCCAGAGATGAAAGCTTCTTTCTGTGGCTGTTAATATCCTTTATCCCTTCCTCATTTCCCTTTTTTTATAATGTGACTTTTCTGTTTTCTAATGTAAATTTCCCTATACTGGAAGATCTGGAAGGGATTCTCTTATGGCAGGTAGGTGTTGACTGTTATAATAGCTGAGTAGTCATGGGTCTGGGAAATTTTTTGTATAAATTTTTTGAACTTAGGATCTTTAAAAAGCCTTACGCAAGAGAAAAGCCATCACCACCAGCTTGGACCATATTCCTTTCAGGCACTTACTGCAGTGTTTAATCTCTCTTGAAGAAAGTAATTGAAGCCTAAGAATGCTGGACAGTTCATACATAATAATAATGCTTGATTTAAAGATAATAATGGGAACTTTCAATTTTAAAAGGCCCATTAACGTGTCTAGTTAATAAAAGAACAAGAAAGGGCAAAAAAAGTTTCTCAACACAAAGTAGTTCAGGGAGAATGCAAACAAAAATAGCTTTCTTAGAAATGAAGAATGTTTGCCTGTTCAAAGGATATGACTGTCTCAAAACTCATTTCATTGATTCTTGAGAACAAGAAAAATTCAAAGAACAAAACGTTTCAGACATTTATAAAACTCCATACAATTTTTTTCTTTTGAGACTAGGTCTTGCTATGTTGCCCAGGGTAGTCCCGATCCCATAGATTCCAGTGATCCCCAGCCTCAACCCCCCAGGTACCTGGGATTACAGGCACCCACCACCGTACTCAGCTGCTTTTTGGAGACCAGGCCTCGCTATGTTGCAAAGAGTAGTCTCGAACCTGCGAACCAAGCGATCCCAGACCTCTTGCCTCCCAGCACTTGACTCCATACCATTTATAAGAAAGATGAGCAGAAAAGGATTCAAAACCTTCTGACTTATCAGAAGAGTCCCTCAAGATCCTGAAAAAAATAGGGTTTTTCATTTCCATAGTGGACACAAGTGACAATGCTGGGAGATGATGTCATTAGAAAGCAGGAAACAAGCTAGAGGACACATTTTTTAAAAGTTTAATTTATCTGAACCAAATGCCAAAATACATAGACCTGTATTTTTCATTAAGATATAGTAGTTTGGGGAGATGTGAAGTTACATATTACAGAACTCTCCAATGTTGACTATGGTTTGCAAAAGATATCTCCTGAATCAATATGTCTGCAGTAGATGTTTCTATGAAAAAACAAAACAAAACAAAACAAAACTCAACCCATAGAACTTTGCTTTTCTCCTTCTAGCGCTCTGCACTTCACACCTTCCATTCCTTCCTTTGCTTCTGCACCGTGACTCCTCAGACACAGGGAAAAATTCCCTTTCCTTTAACTTGTTTTTCTGACTGTCTTATATTCTTCTGATCTAAAAACTTCTCACTTAAAAAGACCAGGTACAGCTATACCCTGAGGAATGTGTGATTGTTAATCATTTAAAGTGTTGCTTGTATTAGGAAAAGGGTTACAGGTATGAAGTATGAAAGGCTACTGATTTCAACTCTAGATCCAACATGTCTTTGCTCCTTTGTGTGGTGTTGGACAAATTACTTGACTTCCATGTACCTTACTTATTTCACATTTGAATAAAATACTAGCAGTATCATATTGATTGAGTTTCTTAGTTTGCAAGTAACAGAATCTACGTCGGTGATTTTAAGGTGAAATAAAATTTTTGAAGGATCTGAAGTAACTCATGAAATCAGTAGAAACACTGACTCTCTGCCTCCATTCTAAGCAAGTAATAATGTCCTAGGCCACCATGAAGAAGTGGAAGGTGGCTATACTCACCACTGTACCACCACAACAGCAGGAAGAAGAACTGGATGAATGAAGAAGCTATCATGTCATCTAACTCCTGATCTGAAGCTGATAAGAACTCTACTAAATTCACCAGTACTAACTGTTTTTTCTTTTACCATACCAGAAAAATGAATGTTCCTCCCTAACCATGCAGAATATTTTATCTAGGTCACTCAGTTCTGAAGGAAGTCTTGTGGGAGTAAATCAGTTAGGCTGTATTTATGATATATCAACCCCCTTACTATAAAGGGAGTCTGAGAGAAGCAAATATTTGTGTATCTCATGGGAAGGTGCAACTCATATGGGGAATTATTGAAACCACAGATGTCCACTGCCACCATTACCAGATATAAGTCAAGGGGAGAGTTCTTGAGGCCATGAACATAAAATGTTTTGTATGTGTTCAGTTCATACTATACTCTAAAAGAAAGATGGGATGGATTTTATTGTTGTATTAAACTGGGTATGATCTATACACTAAAACTAAGCATCAAATAGTGCTCTGTCAGTAAAAAGTAGCTCAGAAACTAGGAATTTCATATAAATAACCAAATATTTAGTTTTCCAAGATCAAAAACAAATTCTCAAACAGGGTGTTTGGAGAATACAAGAGGAGCTATGGGGTGAAGGATTTGGAAAGCAGGTTCAAGAATTCTGCAGATTCATGTGAACAGACAGAAGGGAACCCTGGGAGGCAGAAATTTGATTGAGCAGACATGAGAGATGTCACGAGAGATTTAATTGTAATTTAAAAGAAAATCTTGCTAGTCAAAAAATTTTGGGCATTGGGGTTCTTTTTGTATATTTGTTTCTAGATGAATGATATTTATGATTGTATATACTTTGATTGAATGGTGCTTATGAAGAGAGGGCATTATTTTTTAATGACATTGTTGAACATACAACATAGAATATGTACTAAAGAAACTTAGGAATCTTACATTATCTTTCCGCCTTGTCCAAACTATTTATAATTGCAAACTATTGTGTAATACAGAAAGTATTATCTTTCTTCACCATCAAATCAGGCAAGAAATGGTTTGCTTGAAAGCCTGGATTTTGTACAACCATTTTCTTAGCTTATATCCTGCTTTGCTTTAGCATATGAGGCACCTTCAGTTTAAAATGCAGATGTTCTTGGTTACAGTTGCTATGTGAAGTGTTATGAGACAGAAATTACTGTCATAATTAATAATAGGTAAAGGTTTTACCTTTGATGTGTGCATTCTGCATTTGATTGAGTCTTTTTGATTGTATTTATTGTACATCTCTATCATCCCATTGGTTTTCTGGCTGTTTGTGTGCTTAGCTTGATGTCTGTTTCTATTTAGTCAAGGCTATTAATGCCTTTCAGACATAGTTTCAACTGCTCTGTAAACCCATATGGTTTAAGTTTAAAGGGAGATTTACACTATTACACTCTTGGATATTAAAACTCACTCATGTCTGTCTTCATTTTACTGTCTTTAAAAGATGTTATGATTTATTAAGAAGGTACATATACTATACTCACAGTAGCCAAAATTAAAGCAAAGACAATTCAGAGACTGGGTATTCCCAACACCAAAAATATGAGTAAAATAAAGATTCCAAATACATGTAATCATTATACCTTAAGAAACCCCTCCCTATGCTAGAGAGGAATCTAATGGGAACAGTGATTGGAATGAATAGTGCATGCTTTCACTTACCCAGTAGCTTTTCCTCTTTCTTTGGAGTAGCATCCCAATTTCGCTTGAGAAACTGCTTCCTCTTTACCCAGAAACAATATTGGTGAGACTGTTGACGTAAGGGACATGATGTCCGCTGACAAATGGGCACATGAAGAAAACACTCTCTTTTCCAGGGATGTGAACACTGAGCTTGCAACCTCTCAAAGACCAAAAGTAGCTGTAGGTCACTCACGGTGACCCTGTCCCCATAGAGATAGCTTTTTTCTGACACCTGGTTTTCCAGTGTGGTTCTGGTTTGAGTCCTTTCCAAAGCTTGGCTTGGAGCTTTTCTTGCAATTGTATGCTTTGTCCATCATGCATCTGGCACTATCACACATTGTTTTTTCTTAGAACCTTTTGTTTGAGACCAAAGAATCTTGATATAAAAACTAAAATGTGGGGTAGGGGATAACTGAGTCGATTTGGAAAATGCATACCATTTGGAATTGGTAATTGAACAAGACACTGAGGCACAACGTCAAAAATAGCTAAGCTATTATTGCCTGTGGCTGCTCAGTCTCATAGGCCCCTAGAAACAAAAGTCTAGGGTCTATGCAGTATCACAGAACCATTTAAGAGGCACCAGGAATTTTGGGACTGGAGAGAAGCTAGCATTTGTTATCTTTAGGGGAAGGGGTGGTAGCACAAGGTGATAAGTAAATTCTTGCGTCAAGGCACCAATGAAATGCAGGGACTATCCTGCAGTGTTGAATGAATCTCTTACCTCATAAAGATAAGAGCTAAGATGGGTGGGAAGAGGAAGGGGCAGGAAACAAAGCTCACAGCAAGAGTCACAAGATTGCTGAATTATAGTAACAGCTGAATTTATAGCCACATACAATCTTTCATGGAATGGGCCGGTAGGGGTCTCATACCTGACTATAAGCATAGTGATATCTGGAGAGAATTCAGAGTGGCCGCCATACCCTGAACCCAACTCTCTGCAAAGTTCCTATAAAATACTCCCTTATTTCCTCCATTACCTAGGAGTCAGTGTTCATTGCAGGAAGAGACTAATAATAATTACCTCTCTGACTCCCACTGCTCCCTGGCAATCATTGCAGGTCAGTATCCAGAATTTGATTGCAGACTGGAATGGAGTGAGAAATATGGGATCAAAACAAGGAAAAGAGCTGCACAAACTTGTTGATGTATTGCATACAAATCTGTGGCTTATTTATGAAGATAGAGCTGATGGTACTTGATCAAAAACACGGATCCCTCTAATTTCTTCAGTGAATTGAATGAAAAGGCCAGCAATCCTCTGACATGCTGTGGTACAATGTTTTTTTTGTTGTTGTTGTTGGTTTGTTTGTTTTTGTTGTTTTGTTTTTTTGTTTTGAGACAGTCTCGCTATGTTGCCGCGGACTCCAGTGATACCTAGCCTCAGCCTACCAGGTAGCTGGTATTACAGGCACCTGCCACAGTGCCTGGCTGCTTTTTTGAGACCAGGCCTCACTTTATTGCCTGGGGTAGTCTCAATCCCACGAACTCAAGCGATTCCAAGCCTCTTGCCTCCCAGCGCTTGGACTACAGGCGTGCGCCACCATGCCCAACTTATGCAATGGTTATTAAAGTGGGGTTTCCAGGGCAGTACATTGGGGACTTGTTAGAATTTAGGTTAATGCAAAGTCTCAGGCTCTGTCCAAGACTACTGATCCAGAAAGCCTAGGATGGGTACAATACGCCCTCCAAGAGCTTCTGGTGCTTGTTCAAGTATAAGAACTATTAAGTGTTTTTACTGGGTTGTTGTCTGGTGATGCTACAGAAAGGACTTTGACAACACAGGCATGCAAGTGGAAAGAAGCAAATTTATTTAGAAGAACAGATATGAGAAGAGGGTTATAATGGAAAAAAGGAGAGGAAGGAAACATACTGGGAATCCCTGATTTGCAGGTCATAGAGGAGCAAAGAAACTCAAAATGCCATGTTTCAGGGTTTATTGTGTCCTTTTCCTCTGATGATTCCAAAAAACCACCAGTCTCCCTGTGACTGGCTGATGCCACTTTGCCAAGTCTCAGTGTCCGATTTCAGCTTTTGGAATTGTCTTGTCTCTGCCCTGAAATGCACTATTAGCTCCGCATCTTTTTTATACTATAGCATGGCTAGTTAATCTCCTTTGGAATTTGCTTTCTTTGTCCCCATTTCTCCTGGTCTCCAAGGCATTTTTTATGCTACCAGGTCTCAGAACCACAAATTTAGGGAGTGAATTTAAAGACAAAGGGTCTGACATGCCCCATAGTTTCTCTCAGATGCTTTCTGCCCACTTCCCCACCTGTACCTTTTTAGAGCACTCAGAAGATGCTGTCATTTGGGAATAGAAGGTTCACACAAAGGAATCTCTTGGCTCTTCTTCCAAGACAGCGCCTTTATGAAATTTCCTCTGACTTTAGTGGCATGATTCCATAGTGATGAAGACCAATTGGCAACCATCATAGACATCAAAGCTGGTGAGTAAACAAAATTATTGAGATTATTCTGGTCCACAAATCTCTCTGGATGTTCCCAGATAAAATTTAGGCTTGCAAGGATTGAAATTAATAGGCAATCACCTTTAATTCTGCACTGATTTATTTGATAAACATTCAAAGGGTCTCCAGGTCTAATGACAAGAAGTACAAGTTCTAGAATAACCCTCTAGAATGAGGGCTGTAGATTCCAAATCCAAGTCAGTTTTAGATCTAGAGTCCCAAGGATGAGTGAAAGGGCACACACCCCCCCTCCCCCAGGAGAGAAAGTCTGCTGCTACATTGTACATTGTTAGTGTATATTGCATACTTTTGGAGTAACCTTTCCAGAAAGGGGCCAGTATCCATGTATCAAGGTGGCTTTAATGGAACCAAAAATGCGAAGTATTGAGTATAGCCCCTGGCACATACTAAGCTCTTCAAAAATGATAACAGCAGCAGCAGATAGGTATAAATACCAAAATTGGCAAAGCTGTAGTATAGCCATGCATTCTGGTTTTTAATTATACTTATTGCTTGTATATTCTTATTCATCTTTCTTCTTTTTTTTTTTTTTACTGATTATATGTTTAATTTAACATCTTTTTCTAAGAAAGCAAGGCCCATACACTTATCTGTCCTTGCACCACAGGGTCTTGCCTGCTCCTGGCACACATTGACCCTGTCTGTACCCAGTGACATGAGAACATCATTTGCAAATTAATTCCATATATTTTTTATACTCAGCTACATCTTCTGCATGCTTTTAGCATTCAGACTTCATGTATCCTTGGGTCTATGTTTGCATTATTTGTTCACCCCTAGAGAAGAAAGCCAAAGAAAGATTAATTCATAAAAAATGAATGGTTGTTGAAACTCTTCAAAGCCTTGATTTACTGCATAATTAGTAGACAACATTAGAAAACAGAATATCTTTCTGCCTGTGAATTAAGTAAATTGATTAATTCATTAATTACGTATGATAACTCCATAGATAGCATAATTGTATTGCTGGTTAACAAAACACAGTAAAAGAATCAAGCATGTTTTCAACATGGTCAAAAATTTAATTTACAATATTGGGTTTCTCTCT
Source organism: Uropsilus gracilis (assembly GCA_004024945.1). Classification (NCBI taxonomy): domain Eukaryota; kingdom Metazoa; phylum Chordata; class Mammalia; order Eulipotyphla; family Talpidae; genus Uropsilus; species Uropsilus gracilis. The sequence continues at coordinate 57,838 of PVHY01002852.1, read as the reverse complement.
TAGAATTCTAATTAAATATCTCAGGAAAGGCATATATAGTCCAAAAGCATTTCTGGAAAGAGAGTAATATTGCTTACAGAGCATGCCACATTTAGGAATAATCATTTTTTTGTTTTCCAGAATTATATCTACACTAAAATTCACTCATTATCTATCTATCTATCTATCCATCCATGCATTCATCTACCAAATATTACTGAGCATTATCTGTGTTTCAAGTACTTTGTAAGTACTGGAGAAACAGCAGTGAACAAATTAGATGAAGATTCCTGTCTTCATGGAGTATATATTTGAGAACCGTTCCATTCATTATGGTAGCTGCTAGCCACATGTAGCAATTTACATGTACATTTAAATTAATTAAGATTAAAAATTTAGTTACTTAGAGTCACTAGTCAAATTTCATGTGACCAATAACCATATGTACAAGTTGTTATAATTTGGGACTGTGCAGAAGGACCTTTTCAATATTGCAGAAAGTTCTTGCAGACAATGTTATTCTAGACCATGGAGCCAGAGAATAACAATAAATAATTAAATAAAGAAGACATGTTTAGATTGTGATAAAATTGCTGAAGGAATTAGACAGGGAAGATGTGATAGAGCCTGTTTGGAGACTGGATGGTTTCCTTTATATATGGTGATTTGGATAGATACCTCTAAAGAGAATTCATTTTAACTGAAACTTCAAAAGAGTAAAAGCTGTCAGAACAGAAATATCAGCATGTCCAAAGGTGCAGAGGCATGAAGATTGTGAGGGAATCTCACAATTATACATTGTGAGATTATACATGATACAAGATATAATTGATACAAGATGTATAGTTGATACAAGATGGAGTACAGAAGGAAGTCATGATAGAGTTTTATGCTAAGATCTTTGGGAAAGCGCTTAAAGAAATTAAAGGAAAGGACACGTCCCAATGAATATTTTAAAATAGAGGTTTCTGTGTGAAAAACAGATTGATAGGGGCAAGAGGGAAAGATGAAGTCCCTGTTCAAAGGTAAGATATCAAGAAAAATGGTTCTAGGAATGTAGAAATGCAATTGGAAATTGGAATGAAATTGAAATCTAATTTGGAAATGTGACTAAACATGCCGATACATTAGATATTGGGAGTGAATAATTTCTTTACTGAGCAGGTGAGAGGGATAATGGTATCATCTGCCAAGACTAGGAATATGACTGGGGAAAGTTTGAGTTTAGTTAATATGATTTATCATTTGATTATGGTATATTTACATCTTGCGAATAGATGGTCAGAAAGGTATATCTGAAGACTGCAAGAAAATTATTTTTATAACTTTTTAACTTTTATTTATATTATTCTTTAAATCACAACTTCAGTAAATGGTTTTTGGGATACCTCCTCCCCTCCCTCTGGTGCCCCCTTCTTTCTCTCACAGCCCGCTCTTTGTTGTTTGCTAGTCTGTGTTAAGTCAATTAATCTCTTTCTTTCCTGTGGCAGTGCTCTTTCACTGGGTAAGGAACTGTGTTCTTGGAACTAGGAGAGCCTTGGTGGTAGGTTTTCAGCCTTAAGTTTGCATTGGGCAGCCAGTCTATATTTATTTGTGGTCCGTCCATGCTTTCTCGTGTCTTTTCCAATCATATCTCTGTTGTTTTGCTGCTTTACCCTATGGTTCTGGTGTCAGATTTAGGGGGTCTCACCCCTGCCAGTGTCGGTGAAGTTTTTTTCTATAGATACAGGCATCTGTGAATGACCATTGTAGATCATCTCCTCTGCCTCAGTTTGCAGCTTTGCTGTGGGGCCAATGCCTCCAGTCTTTGGTCTTCCTCTCCTGTCCCGTAGTGTGGGGAGGGGTGCCTTGCTCTCCTAGAAGGCATTTCTGAAATGAAATACGGCAGGAAAGTTAAAGTCAGATGCATACATTTGAAATGATCATGAAATAAGTAGTATATAGAGCTAGATGGAAGTATATAGAGCTGGATGGAAGCATGAGAGATGAATGAAGGTAGAGAGGAAATTAAACAGGGTCAAAAACCAAGTCCTCAAATATGGAGTATTTAGTTATGGGTAGAGAAAGAGAGGCCAGCAGAGGGGGCTGAGAAGGAGCAGTCAAGAGAGGAGGGAGCAAAAGTAGGTGAAGGTGGCAGCATGGAAGCAAATTGAAGAGTGAGCTGGCAAACAGTAGAGTTGGTAAAATGCAGTTTCCCAAAAACTATCTGTGGAAGGTCTGTCTTTGGAGGCCTTTTCAAGGGTAGTGGTAATATCACTCAAAATGGTGGAAACATGAAAGAGATGAGAAGAAATGGAGGCATCTGAGTGTCTTTTCACAATGGGCCATGGTCACAGGAGAGGATGTCATTTAGCATGAGCCAGGGTGGAGCAGGCTAGCAGGATAAGAAAGCTGATATAGTGATGCAGTAGTGAGGTAAGAAAGGATTCAACTAGCAAGTAGGAAAGACTTTAATAGACTAAAATGGAGGACATACAGAACAGGGCATAAATGGAAAGGGTTGTTCTGGTAGATGAGGTGGAAAAGCGGAAATGAGGGTCTGGAGGCAAAGAGATTCATAGATCAAATGACTGGTGTGTAAGGGGAAAGAGTTCAGCACTGCTCTTTGTGGCTTCACAACTTCACAAATTGAAAGAACTCCGGAAGTCACAGGTATAAGATACAATAGAGTACATGAGTCTATTTTTGCCACCTTGGGTGCTGGGCAGAAGGCATTTCAGAGTCCTCTGGAGTTATTAGCTGAAGTCTCTATGGCTTACAGCTTTAGCGTTAGATCCGATATCAAATCTTGACTCCATTATTTGTTAAGTATGTGACTTTGAGCAAGTGATTTAAATTCTCTCAGCCTCTGCCTCTTCATCTGTAAAATGGCAATCACTACACACTTAGCCCATGAAGCTTCTGGATAATATATACAAAGCATATATACATATAAAGTACTTTTGCAAAGATAAGCAAAGGAAACATAAACGCAGCAATCAGAGATTGCAATCAGAGATTGAAGAACATGAGGGGCACAATACTGTGAATGCCAAGGAAGGAGAATTGCAAGACTGGCAAGTGGACCTGTAGACTCACGAGACAGAAAGATGGAGGGGGCTACAAGAGAGGAAGAGTCAGACTGAGAGAAGGCACTGGATTTGCTCATAAAAATGTCATGGGTGACCTTCAACATTAGGATTTCTATGCAAAGGCAGGAACCAAAATCAGAACATATGGGCTTTGGATATAAGAGAGCAGTGAGGAATCAGAGTCAAACACTGTGGAGCACTTTTGCAAAACTTTTAGCAGTTAAGTAAGGAAAAATAGATGCAAATAAAACAAGATTAGAAATGGAACGAATGAAGGTCTTCTAGTAGTATGAAGGGAATAGAGCTGTGCTGTAGGCAGATGGGAATGATTTACACCCAGGGAAAGAAGATGAAAGGGAGAGTAAAGTACCTCCGGGGGCTACATGGAGTTAGAACTTTGGGAAAGTAGATAAATGTATGTTCTGAAAGATAAAAGGGAGGCAGGGGATTGGAGCTAAGGGGATCAGGTGATTGGGTGGTTTGACCTCTAAGTAAAGGAGGAACAGAAAAGTGAATGCTCAAAGCAAATCAGAGTCACCAGGGGGCTGGACGTGGTGCTGCTTGTCTTTAATCCCAGCCTAAGAAGGGAAGCCAACTAGGAATCCTTTGAGTCCGCAGATTCGATACCCGCCCGGGCCAACATAGTGAGACCTAGCCTCAAAAAATCGCGCACCTGTAATCCTAGCTACATGGGAGGCTGAGACTGGGGATTGCTTGAGCCCGTGGTACCCCGGGCAACTCGAGTCTGCAGTTCTCCCGGTCACATAGCAAGACCTCGTCTCAAAAGAAAAAAAAAAAATCAAGAGTCACCAGGAACCTGAAGACTTGAGAACTGGAGCATGCATGCTGATAATAGCATTCAACTCGGGAAGACTGAGAATTCTACAAAGTTAGGATTTAATTATGTGGATTTAAATTAGAATTTAATTGTCCTCTCTTCGGAGTCACCCCTACTGACTTCCAAGAAACAGAAATGTCAGTGTTGAGTTCTTTACCTTTTTTTTTATATTCTCATACTGGACAAAGCACACTCTGTTAGTTCTCTCTTTTCTACATTACTGTGGTGTTTCTGATCCTTATATTAAGATGTTTCCTGGGTCACTCTGTCACTCTGAGTCAGGGTGACTCAGATGTCTCTAAATATTCCTAAAATCTCGAGTCACAAATATGCAGCTATTTTTAGACTATTCAGGCTAATCAAATCTACTGTCTGTGGCAGTATCCATTTAATTCTTAGTAGAAGGCCTTAGACTGTTGCTTCTATGAAGACTACTAACATGATGTAGTTAATAAAGTCAACCGATTAACCAATTCACAGATTGATGTAACAGGTTCTCATATTGGAAGGATGTATCCATCAGAATTCTCTCTCTCTCTCTCCCTCTCTCTCCACCCTCTCCTCTCCCCTTCTCCCTATCATCTTCACCCACAGAAGACTTGACCTGTACTTTGGAAATGATCAATCATAAAAAAAGTTATGTCCATCACAGCCTCCAATTGCACACACCACTTCATTAATTAGCTGGCACTCCCCAAACTCCCAGGTTGCAAAAAGTGTCTATTTATGAAATCTCTGGCTATGGTGTATAATAAACAATGCCAGAGTGAACTAAAAACAGACTAATTTAATAAGCAATTCCTCTCCCCTACACTGTTTAAATTTACATAATGAACTGGCTATAATATTTAGCATACTTTTAATGTTTGTCATTTGTTTACACTACAATTCTGTGCTCCAGACTTCTCCATTCACCAAAATAATGATTGGCCTACAAAGGGTATGAAACAACAAATATTCCACTGGTAATCATTATGTGGATGTGAAGGAGTGAGAGGTGGATCTGCTATGTTTTTCTTGTTAATCACACACCTAATACTCTACTAAAGTCTATGAAAAGACAAAATCTCAATGAACCCTTTAAAACTATTGCCAGCACATAAAGTGTTCTACCAAAGTATTAATATTAGGATCACTAAAATAGTTTTATCAAGTGCACATTTCCTTCCAATTAGAAACAAAAGCAGCCTGAAGGAGCGAAATACCCTAGAGTATTGTGGTCTGAAAACTGACAGCAGTTTGAGAGCCATCCATGTAAGTCTTCTTTTTGCTTCACAACTAAAACAAACAAGCAAAAAAAAATTCTTGAAGCCACAGTTAATAGCAGTAATAGAGTAAATAAGTCTATTTTTCATCACCTTGGACTCAGAGAAGCAAACATGGCAGAGTTATGTTGATAAGGAAAGAGCTCAGATATTAAAATACATTAAGTTTAATTTAATTGGCTTAAACAGATCCAGAGCTTTCACAATGCCCGTGATGTTATTTTTGCATTAGTGGACGAGATAGAGATAGATCTATTTTAGATTGCAAAGCTCTATCTCTCTATCTCCTGTCTGGTTAGGAGAGAAAAACCTCTCCATTGCTTAGTCTTGAAAAACCAAAACAACACAAGGAATCATGTGCATTTATTTGGTCTGGCTAAGCAATCTCTGGCTTTATCCTTTCCTCAAAATATCTCTTGGTAGCATCAGTACCTTGTTTTCCTATAGCTCAGAAAATGATAGTCAGAAAACACTAACAGATGAAACTATAGAGTTACTCTGTGCCAGGCACTGTGCTTTAGCTCTGCTACTTTGCTTCATCCTCAAATGACCTTTTGAGTAAGATCTCATTATTTATTATCTTTCTTTATACAGAGGAGAAGTTACTGGATGCTCCTACCTAAATAGAAAGCATATGGGTGGGGCAAGGGTGGTCTGAACTCAACAGGGGGTTCTGGGGTCCTTGCTCTTTACCGAAGTTGGATTATATGACCTCCCAATGGGAAAGAGTAAAATCAAAATCAAAGTCATACTTCTATATACCAGAAAAATAGAATATTTACATCAACCCCCTCCTAATGTCCAATGGAAATTGTTTCTTTCATCCATTTCTTTCTATTATTCTCCTTGTTTCTGCAGGATGGTTTTAAAGAGACATAAAAGATAGAAATTGCTGCATAGACTCACTGGACATCACATCTAATATCTCGTTTACAGATGAGGAAACCGAAGCTCAGAGAAGGGGGAAGTAACTTATCATATTTGTTGATTTCAGAGTCCATGTTAGAGTCCAGATCTTTATTTTTTAAAACATGTCTCCAGAGAAGAAAAAAGCTAGAAGCATCAGTATAGCTTTCCATTTAACTAATTCATTTTGAATGTAGACAATTTGAGTATTGGGGTCTAAAATCCCTTCATCTGATATGAGAATAATGGATGGGGGATGGAGGAATTGTGTTTAAGAGGGTTCTCAGGCAGTAGAATTAAATGGTGAAGCTTCCTCTTTTTTTGGGGGGTTTCATACAAAACATTTCTTCTAGCGCCCTGCAGTTTGGAGTTCTGCTTTCAATCTTGGGTTCACTAAACACTGGTTAAGGCTATAAAGAGAATGTTGGGATAAATGCTGATTCTCAAAAGGTCACATTCAAGATGCCTCTGCCACTGTCTATGTATCATTCCACTTGCAGGACTCAGCAAGCAAAGGTATCCACGCTCACACACGGCATGAGAGCCAAAGTGCTGTGTGTCTTTAATAATCCTAAAACAAATGCTATTGAATGGACTGCTCTAAGTGCTTTGTTTATTTTAGGGAACATTTTCAAAAGAAGCCTTCCCATGTGGGGCTGTGAAAAGCCTTTTACAAAGCGATATTAATTATATGCTGAAAGTTAAAAGTATCATCGAACAAGAGTACCACTGGATAAAATACCAATACACCCTCTCACCGATTACTAATTTAGACTAGCCCTGATCCCAGATTTCCAGCTGAAAACGGGAATTACTTAGTAATTATTTAGCTGAGCATAAATATTTAGAGACAGTTTTTGCTAACAAATCTTGCCTCTAGGAGCCAGGCCCATGACAATATTCTTGGCGCTCGCTTCCCACACATGAATCAAGCCTCTAACTTCACACCTTCTCCATTTCATTTTTACTATTTTGTTGTGGCACCACTGCTCTTTTAATTCCTGGTCTCTTTTTGTTCTATCCCATGAAATGGAAAACTGGTCAACCCCAGCCAGCTTGTACTGAGTCTGAAAAACTGCCTGAGAGAATTAGGGGGGTTCTTTTTGAGTGTTCTATTTGGAATTTGTCATATTCATGAGAGCTGATCAAACCTGGGGTCTTCCTCTCATCAAATGAGCTTGCTGTGGCATATCTTCTCTTTCCCCTGTCTTGCAGGAACACACAAGTATGTGCCCGTAATCTAGGACACGAGTGGCTATGAAAAGTGCTAGGCTATTTCTCAATCCACCTGGGGTCCTGTTTTCAACATCCAGTCATTTGTGAGTTTATAATCTGGTATCCAAAGCAATGGGTACCCTTTGCTGATGTGGGGGAAACTTTCCTGTGTCTTATAATTTGTAAGCATGATGATTCCTGAAAACTTTTATCCTCTGAAAAATGCATTCATTCCCTCTCAGAAGAGTTCACAGATTTTCCAACTCTTTTTTTCTTTTTGCTCAAATTTCATTGGGAGCGTCATTGACAGCAGCTCTCCAGCTGAGTTCTCTATATATGGTAAATAAATCATGTGAACAACAGTCCCCAATTTCACATTAATTGTTCGAAAATCTCCACAACATCAAACATTTTGTTAAAAGTCTAGAAAAAAATAAGTGTAGCTCTTTTGTTGTCATTGTCGTTGTTTTGCTTCAGAGTGATTTGTTCTAAATACAGCTTAACAGGCAGATGACTGGTTTGTGACTAGAGGATCTTTTCTGAGATGAAAAAGCAATACAAATGCTCCCCAAAAGGATGCCAACCAGGCACACAGCAACACGGGGACCATGGAATGGCTGCACCTGGGGAAATCCTTATCACAAATTGGATTGACAGGGAGGGCTCCCTGCCTTCCCCAGCACACGTGCCTCTGAAAAGCTGAAAGGGAATCACAGTGCTGTAAGAACGAGACCTGGGAATTGCCTATATATGAGAGTTTCAAATTGCTCAGGCATTAAGAGAATAAGAACATGAAATGCAAATATTGCAGGAATAAAGGGGGAGAAGATAGGGTGCAAAACTCATAATTGCTAAGAAATAGAGGCAGAATCTGACTGTACGTTGCAACTGGATTTGGAGACACAGCTTGTTCGTTGTGAAGGGCAAGTCACTCTCATCCATTCGGTCACAGCTGATTACTGCACATCACACTCACACCTGGGCAGAAAAGGAAGATGGGAATTTTTCAGAATTCAGCAGCACATGGAAGTGGAAAATCTATTTAGACCCTTGTTGATCAAGATTTTTCTAATGTGTGAAAAAAATTGCCAGACTGAAAAGGGAAATAAAATGCAAGTGATAGTTGTCTGCAAGCATCATTCCAAGGGAAACAATTCAGTGTTTTGATTTTTTTCATCTGGTGTCCCCTTGTTTTTCTAGTAATTTAGGATGCTAATGCTTCTGTTACCTCAAAGGCTGAAATGGCATGGAGATAAAACAATGAGGCCTATTCAGAAAACTCACCTACAAGTGTGGTCAGATATCCTTAGAGTTCTCCCATGTTACTTTTGCACTTCAGATTTGTCTTGTAAGGCGATTGCAGTGAATTGTATCCATGTTTTTATTGTCACAAGAAAAATTTTGAAATCCCCATTTAAAAGGGTTTCTAGCCAATCAATCATGCCTGCTCCCCAAATAAAGTAACCATTTTATAACTATTCTGATGTGTTCACTCTTCTAAGCTAGGGACGTGTATACTATATAATTGGTTTTCAAAGTTCTGTGAATCCTTAGACTCATTTTACACAAAGCCTTCTGTCACTGAGTACACCAAGTCCCACTAAGGCAAAGACGCTGACTGAAAAACCACTAAAGCAACTTCATACCCAAGCCAAAGGGGCAGAATCAGCAGCTAGGATTCTTCCTACAGTACTTTCGCCTCTACATGCTCATAGGGATGAAGCAGAATCAGAATATTTACATAGACTGGTATGCAGGAAGCTTTAACCTTGGGGAGTTTGGATTGAAGAAACCAGTTCTCCATGGAACCAGTTCTCCATGACTTCTCCATGGAAAACAAAGAGCCAGTTCATAAAATGAACAATGTGATATAGTGAAATTGCTCCTATTCTATTAGCTCCTATATCTCATCTTTCTCCATGCTCTGGACAGCATGTTAAATCTTCCCAAGAAGCAGAGATATATTCCTTTCACAGACCTGTGACCAACATGTTGATTAACTCATCAGTGTGAGAGGCAGTAGAGAGGATCAGGAGGTTAAACTCTGTTCATGGCTTCTAGCCACCAAAGGCTGTCCTCCTTCCCCTTCATCTAGACCCAGACCATGGCTTTCTCAAAAGAAAGCAACCTATTCCACTCTTCAGCTGACTCAACTTCTCTTCTTCTTCCCTGCAGATTCGTTGTGTTCAAATCCTGTGGAACTCTTCCAGGGGTTTCCTTAGGTACACCAGTGCATGCTGCAGAACTACACAGAAAAGACAAGCTTGCTGCTCTCATGAAGAGTGAGGACTCTGCTACTAGTTAGAACCAGTTGGCTCTTGAGCAAGTTGCCAAAGTTCTCGAAGCCTCAGTTGCCTCTTGTGTAACACGGAACTTCTACTGCTACTTCCAAGGGCGATTAGGAATAGTGAATGAGAGTGTTTGTAGCATAATTCGAAAAATGCCTGGCTCATAATAACCTTGCAATAAAGCTTGCTATTGGTTCATTATTCTTAAAATAGACTCAATAATATTTCTGGACTAGCTACATGACCAAGTAGGGAACAACTCGGCAAAGGCCTCTGCCCTCAAAGTTGAAGTGCTTTTCCTTAAAAGGTTGACCCATGATCCCCCTCTGTGGCTTTATAAACATTTGTGTATCCCCTGAGGTTCTAATGTTCTACATGCAGCTGGCCCTGATGTCAGATGGGCTCCTACCCTGGAATTCTTTGTCTTTTTTACCGGAAGCTAAAAATGAAAGGCTCAGATATGCCAGTGATCCCTGGAAGAGCAAAGCAAAAACAGTAATACTAATTAGTAGCTACCAGAGCTGTTCAGCATGGCAATAAGCTGTAAATTTATGGTTTTGTTAAGAGTCAGGATACATTTGAAATCTTTTATATAATATTAGATATGAAAATACACACCATCTGGACCTCTTGCTGGTAGCCTTGAAATGTCTATATCTCACAGGAATCAAACCCATTTTACCTGCTAGGGAATAAAACACCTGTTTCACATATTACTTCACACTGGGTGATGAACATTTCCACCATCTCCAGCCAGAAAGGAAAAATGAAACTGTGGCTTCACATGGTTTAGTAGATTTTAAAAAGCTAGCAGGGTTGGGGGCTGTGTTGCTCTCTGCTAGGAAGAAGGTTCTGCAAATTGCCCCTCTATTAGCAGTAGCTCCCTAATAATTTGGGGGAGTTCTCTGCAACCCTGCTTAGTATCGATAAAAATGCATTTCCCTCTCATTATAAATCTGTTTATGAAAACACTTAGTGAAATGAGCCAACTGCATCTTGGCTGCATGTTGCATCTTGTAATGGATGGTCCCAAAGTGGATAGAAGGCTGTAATTCACTGGAGGAACTCTGCTGATGACATAAAATAGTTGAACAGTTTATGAATAGCCCTAGAATCTGAGAGAACGAAGCTTTGCTTTCTTCCCTAAGACATCTGTTGTTTCTCTATAGATATCTTTCTGCAAACTTAAGGAAAAAAAGCTTCCTTAGCATATCTTTCCCTCTCACTTTTCATGAGGTCCTTTGTTCTTTAGCTCAAATCCAACTACCCTGAGAGGGAATTACGTTGCATTTTTTTAAAAAAGTAATCTTAATAAACATTCCTCCCTTAAAAATATCACAATGATTCCTTAATATCTTCAAATATCTACTTAAGGTTCATGCTTCCAACTGTCTCATGATTAGCGAATGTGTTTTGTATGGGTCAGAACCCAAATATGATCCACATTTAGCTGCTTCCTTTCCACTTACGCCTTGTACATGTGTTGTACACCTAGACATTCTCCTAGGCAGAACATTGCATTCCTATGGTATTATTGAACATGTTTTTGTGTCCTCTGTGTTTTTGTATATGTAGCTTACACAACATATTCTGCATATTAGAGGCTCAGCAAATTCAGGTATGACTTCTTTGGCAAGACATGTTCATTGGTGATATTTCTTCTGCTAGAAGACATGTATTAATTGTTGATATCGGCTGATGGTAATTATCACTATCAAGGACCATTAACTTATCCCTTGAAAAACATGCTATTTTAACCCTTTTGTACTTTTCTCATGTATGAACTGTGATAATTCTAGGAGAAATTTTCTCCTGATTTACTTATAGTTTCTCCATGGCACAGATCACATATGAAAGACAAGACAAAATACTTGATTTTGTTAACACCAGATTTTAAAATAATGAGATGGTTTTCTAACACAGTCCAATAATTATTTTTAAAGTGTCATTATAAATCTTAGCTTTGAACATTGAAATGTTTCAACCAAAGTTTCACGAATTTTGATTTTTCCTCGAGAGGCGCCTTTAGATTTGTCTCTGGGATTCTAGCATACATGCACACCAGGTTCATTTTGCACAACTTCTACCTCAGACCTGGAGTCCACCATTTCTTAAGGGCACCCAGATTCCTTTTGTTGGGAAATGGTATTTGAATATGCATCACGACATGAGCCTGGTCAGTGTTACCGGGTTGATAACTGTTTCTAGATCTTTCCAGGGACAGTGCGGGTTGTTAGCTGCTATCTTCTCATGGAGATTCCTCAAATTCAGGGCCATAGACTTTTCACTTAAATTCTTTACACTTCAGTCTGTATCTGACTTCAGAAACCTTGTCCTCAACAATAGCAGGAGTGGCAGAACTGGAATATACCAGAATTATTCAGTTCCTTTACCCTACGGAATACTCACAGCAGTCAGAACAACAATTCCTTACACTATCAACACTAGTATGATTCATGAGTTAAATTGTTATATATATATATATCCCGTTATAGATGCCAAAATATTGTATATTAATATCACTTGAAACATTTTTTTCTCTTTATGATGCCAACAAGTTAAACTTTAGGTATATTTGTTCATCTTATTCTTTTCCTGAAAATGTTTCATAAATTTATGTTTATACATTTTTATTTCTTTTATATTTATATTTTTATTTGTGTAAGACATTTATATGGTACCAAAGTCAACTTTAGAAATAAGGTAAATTCAATAAAGCTTAGTATCCTGTATCTTATACTTCCGTAATCTGATAAACCACAGAAATGTTTCTTAAAAAATTGCTTTCCCCCCAGTTATTTTATTTTGATCAAATGACAGCTTAACCTTTGGTTGATTATCACTAATTGTAAGCTTAAATATCTGTATATCACACATATACAGCCATGCCTGCATTCCCCCTTTAGACAAATAGCAACTTACTATACACAGTATACAAAGTATCCACTTTGCCCTTATCACTTCAAATACAACTTAAAAATCTCTTTATGGCTGTACATGATATTTATTATTTCTTTCCATTTATACAATACTCCAGTCTATGTTGACAGTAAAGTTTATTCAACTTGCCTCCCATTGGTGGTTATTTGGGTTGGTTTTAGATCATTGCTATTAAAAATAGTCCTCTAATCTGCATCCTAGTGCATATGTATTTCATATTTCTCCAGAGTCGATTTGGACCTAGAAGTAGAATTGCTGGGTCAAAGAATAAATACCCATACTATTTAGTTAATCACCAAGTTTCCCCTTAATAGGCATGGTACGAATTTGCATACCCAGTAATGATTTTTACATTTGATTTTTACATTTTCCTTGTTGGGTAGAGTAGCAGTTGGCACTTTACCTCACCTTCCTTTTTAGAAACCAGACACAGCAAAGTCATGCCTTCAAGCGACATGTGTGGAAAAAGTTTCAATGCAATAAAATATAGACAGATTTACAGTGAACTCTTGACTCCCTCCAGTTTGTCCTGGAATGAAGTCTGGAATGTAAATGAAAAGTCACCAACTTGTGAATATGGTTACACTCTCTCTTTTTTTTTTTGTCAATTGAATTTCTTCTCTTTGATTTTCTCTTCATTTGAAATTAGATGACTCGGCCCTCTCTGCATTCTGCTAATTATCAATATGAGCAAGCATTTCTTCCATATCCATTTTGAAATGCTCCGTATTGAAAAGAATGAGGCACTGGATTTCCATTCTCAAATTACTGTCTTCTGTGGCACGGTCCCTCAGACAATGCCAGTCCACAAACTATTTGCTACCATGTGGAAAGAAATACTACTAATGGAAAATTGAGGTACATCTCTTCCAGTAATCTGACTTTGGATGGCCTCAAGTTTGGGACCAGTAAACATCCACAAACATATGTCTACTCAATGATTAAAAAAAAGTCTTTTAATGGCCTTTCGCCACAGGTAGTGCATGAAAGCTGGTTCCAAAGCCCTACTCTGAATTTTGCAGTTATCAGAAGTCAATCACTCTGCATTGTGTGTGTTTGCATTTTCTTTTCACTGACTTATTACTCTAAGAAAATTTTCTTGATTGGTTTGGTTTGCTTTGCTTCCCAAAGCAGTCCAGGGTATGCTTCTATACAGATACCTTTTCTGTAGCTTTCCTCAGGACCTTAAATGCTAATGTGTGTTGCAATCTCTCCAAGATAACATCCCACAAGTGGTTGTCCATTATTATGTGAAGTAATTAGTGGGACCAGGTTTGCAGAGAAGAAACAGGGAAATTCTGACAGAGCTTATAATTTTCTTTTATGAAACTGGTGTCATGGGAAAATGTCAATATTTTACCATTTTATCCAGCCATCAGGGCTAAATAAGCCATCAAACAAAGACAAGGCAAAAACAAACAAGCAAAAACTATTCCAAGACCCTGAAGCCCCCGATATGTCTAGTCCTCCAAACACAACTCCCCTCCATGCCTTCAAAATAACTGGTTACTAATTTGATGCTGAAATGTAACTTGGAATTGAGATTCTATAAACTCGGGTTTGTTGTTGTTTTTTCATCAAATACAAGTAACAGTCGGTTATGACATTGAATAGTTTTTATTCTCTGGAAGTTCATCCACGTGACTGCTCTAAACTTTGTCAACTTCACTGTAGACTCTGTTACAATGACTTTTTTTTTCTCTATGCTTATTAAGATCCCCAAATTTCTTTTTTCCACTTTTAGTGACTCCAAAACTGGAGTATGCAGTCAAGCTTTGTTTTCCAAGCGCAGGATATTTCCATGGCAAATTTCAATCTACACAGTATAGACATAAAGACCCCATGTTCTGGAAGCAATCACACTTGGACATGGTTGGGTTGCTGGTAAGATGGCCGAAGAGACACTTCAATCAATTGTTTGGTGAGTTGAACTTGAAAATGAGCGGCCGCTCCTCTCCCTATCCCCCAACACACATACAACTCCCCTCTCCCACTTCATCTCTCTTTATCTCTATTTCCAAATAAGTTCTATTCACAAAAGGTCAGCTCTCACTGTCTTTTAGAGTATTTTCAGTTAATACCTTTGTTTCCTTCTTCCTCACTACGGAAGGCGTAGTCAAGAAACTTTGGAAGATACAGAACAAAGATTAAAAAAAAAAATCCCAGCATCATCAATTCACATCAATACAACAAAACATTGTGATATTCCTCTGTCTGGTGTTGTCCCTAGGAGTAGATGTAATGTTCATGCGATAAACATATTCCATAGATAGACCTGTATATGTATTACATTATAGGACAAAAATAGGTTTCTATATTGCAAATAATATTCCCATTATTAGATTTCATTTTATCAGCATTTCTAAATAATTCTCCATCATATAAACCTCAATCTTAGAGACTGTTTCCTGGGTTACCTGACCAATGATAGCGTATTTTCATATTTATGTATTATTTGTCTTTCCATCATTTTTTTTTTTTTCAGACTAGGTCTCGCTGTTTTTGTTCATGGAACCATAGGCTCACATTGCCCAGGGTGCCACGGACTCAAGCAATTCCCAGCCTCAGCTTCCCAGGTCGCTGTAATTGCAGTCATGTGCCACCACACCCAGCTTTTTGGGGGGGACTAGGTCTTGCTGTGTTGCCCCCAGCGGGACTCGAACCGCGGTCCTTAGCCCCAGCCGCTTCATAGGCTGAAGCTTATAGGCACGAGCCACTGTTACCAGCCATTTCCATCAATTCTGATTTTATTGTTTGCCCATTTTATTTATCGCTAGGCTGGTTTGTGTTTTATTGATTTGTCAAAATTATTTATCTATTATGGAGATTAATTATTTGCTAATTTTATTGCAACTATCTTATTTCAATTTGTGACTTGTCTTCATAATCTTTATGGTGATTCTTAATGAGCAGGTGATCTTACTTTTCTGGTAGTTAAATCTGACAGCCTTTTCTTACATGTTAATATGTCTGTGTTTTATTTAAGGAAGATTTGCTTTTTAAGGTCAGAAATACATTTTCCATATTACATAATACTCCATATTTTCTAAGGAGTGTTAGGGTAGGCATTCCTTTTTGTTTATTTCTAAATGGATTCCTATTTCATACATCTTGTTAAATTATATTTATAATAATTTGTATTTGTAGAATTTTTTTCTCTCTTGAAAAAAAAATGATGTTATTTTCTTCTGGTCCTTTTATTTTCTAAATCCTTTTCTTGTTGGTTTTTTTTTTCTTCTCTTTTCCTCACTGGCAGAAAATTCAAATTCAAGTCTTAAATAATGGAAGGGTAGTAGACATTCTTCTCTTATCCCTGACTTTAAAGAAATAGGTTCACCACTAAGAAAAATGTCTGGTTTGATTTTTTTGTGATAATTTTTATCAGGATAAAGGAGATTTTTATTCCTATTTTGCCAAGAAAATATTTCTTTTTATTATTGGATGTTGAAATTTATCATATGCCTGTTTTCCATATATCATGAAGACCATGTTTTTTTCTTTAATAGCATAATTGATATTTATTTATAGATTTATCTCATGTCACACTGTCCTTGTATAAGTGTGATAAATTCAACTGGCTCATGATGTATTATTTTTTTAATGTACTTCTTGTATCCATTTGCCCATATATTGTGTTAAAAGCCTAACTGTACTCTCATATGAAAATGATTTCTCCTATTCTTTTTTTTGTCTGGATTTTATGTTAAAGATTTATTAAACTCATAAATTGGGAATATTTATTCCTTTTTTTCTATTCTGGAACGCTTAGGTTAAATTTGGAATGAGGGTGGTGCATACCTGTAAACGGCAGTCTAGGAAGCTGCGGCCTGGGGCCAGGGATTGTGGTTCGAGTCCCGCTGGGGGCACATAGCAAGACCTAGTTCCAAAAAAATATAGCTGAGCATGGTGGCACGTGCCTGTAATCCTGTAATCCCAGCTACCTGGGAAGTTGAGGCTGGGGATTGCTTGAGTCTGTGGTACCTCAGGCAACGAGAGCCTGTGGTTCCACAGGCAAAAATAGCGAGACCTAGTCTCAACAAACAAAAAACCCAAAAACATAAATAAATTTGGGATGATATTTTAAAGAGTTGTGTCAACTTACTAAAAGCCAGCTAGGACTGGGTTTTCTTCAGAGAAATTATTTTTTAAATTTCTGATTAATTGTTTTAGAGGTTACTGGATTCTATAGACTCCAATTCTTCTTGAGAAAGTTTAGTAAGTTACATTTTTTCCCTAGAATTCTCACATTGTATGTAGTATTTAAATTTATTGCTAGTACATAGTAGTTCCATCTTTGTTTGAAAAGAAAAGAATGTTTACAATATTCCATAAATGTACAGAATCACACCACTTTTTTGTTGTATTTTTAAAAAAGCCTAATTTTACTAGGTTTTTGTTTTTTGTTTTTGTTTGCCACTTGACAGAGGTATCTTAAAACAATCCAATATAACCATCATTATGAAAGTTTTTCCTCAAATTTTTAGCAAAAAACTGAATTCTTTGAGATACTTTAGTGATACATAGGAATTTGGAATTTTATATCATTCAAAAATCTTTGAGTAAAAGAGTAGACCCTTTTCCCTGGCACATCTCCCTGAGGGAAAAGAGATGATCTGTGTATGTCCTAATCACATAAGCCTTTGAAAAACAGAGAGGTTTCTCTGGTTGAGAGCTGAAGCAGAAATCAGTAATATTTGAAGCTTACAAAGTGAAGATAAGAACAATCAGCCGAGCGTGGTGGTGTGTACCTGTAGTCCAAGTGCTGGGAGGCAAGAGGCCCGGGATTGCTTGAGTTTGTGGGTTCAAGACCTGGTTCTCAAAAAAGCAGCTGGGTGTGGTGGTGGGCACCTGTAATTCCATCTACCTGGGAGGCTGAGGCTGGGGATCACTTGAGTCAGTGGGATTGGAATTACCCCTGGCAACAGAGGGAGACCTAGTCTGAAAGAAAGAAAGAAAGAAAGAAAGAAAGAAAGAAAGAAAGAAAGAAAGAAAGAAAGAAAGAAAGAAAGAAAGAAAGAAAGAAAGAAAAAGAAAGAAAGAAAAATCAGCATACTGGTGATTTTTGGAGGGTTAATTAAGATAGAACTTAGATATAAGTATTTAACTTATATAGAGCTTACATGTATAGAACTTAGATATAAGCCAACTATTCAACCAAGGCATTAGTTTTATTTAGCGCTGACTTCCTATTTTATGTCATAAAGGTCCTTTGTCTCTACAATGTCTTTCTTCTTAAGAGTGCATGCATGTTTAGGTGTCTGTGTTCATAGCATATTCTGTTTTAACTTACTAAATTATCTCCCCAAATTAGACAGTCTTTGAAAGGCTTTTCGGTACAGGATTGAGAGGGAGAAAACTCTATAAAGTGGAGAGGTGGGGAGTCATCCCAAGGGAGCACCATTTTGCTTGATGAATAGAACCTGCCAAGGCACAAGTGAGCAGTAATACGTGCTAACCCTAAGGAAAGTATTGTCAGTATTGTCTCACTACCAGTCAAGAAGAACAGGGTAACTTTAGTAAGCTTATATAACTTGGATACAATATCCTTTTGAACCTATGTATTTGAACATTCCTAAAAGCCAAGTGGCAAGCATTGCTCCAAAATAGGCGTTCAAAAGAGTTCGTGAGATTTTAGTAGCTTTCTAAATTTGACCATGAATGTTAATACCTTTTAATTTAGTGGACTTGAAATGCTTGGCTTCCAAGTAGCATGTTGTAAGAAGGTTATTTCTGGACTTTCTCCTCATGTAATGTATAAAATTAGAATCCTTCTTTGGCAACTGAACCTCTTCATTTCAAAGCTAACCCAAATCATCAGATTGTTAGAAGCGAAGACTAATTAAATGTTTTCCCACTTTCAGCTTCAACTCTTTATTGGCACAGACACCTAGAGGTTAACACCGAGCAGCGCAAGTCAATAAATGATCAGTAGGATTACAATGAATTCTGAGCACATAACATTTTTAAAAAAAGAGAAACAGCAGAATTACATGAAAGCCACAATGTAATTACAACAGTTGATCCTCAAAGATTCCATCTAAGTGTAAAAGAAGGAATTCTGTTTCAAGGATATCTTAGACCCTTACATTTCTTTCTTTTCTGAAGTTGAGCAGCTGTCATGGAAGCAGCCAAAATGTCTGCCTCCCACAAGAACAACCAGAAACATCCCCACCATCGCCAATGGAGTTAGAACCCGGGCGGTGGAGAGGCCAATGCTATTAAAAAGCATGCAAAACATCACCAAACAACGGCATAAAGAGACAAGTCCGAGGTCTCCACTGCCAGGGGCAGGCAGGAGAGGGCTTTGAAGACTGAAAGACGAATAGAAAGTCATGTTGTTTTCATTTTTCAAGGAACTGGGAACATTACAGGCAGGAAAATGTTGAATGTGGGACTAGACAAGCAATATAACAAGGTTTCATTGTATTTCCCCTTTCAAAAAGTTCCACCAAAATGAGAAAATTGAATCATTCTGCAGTTAGCCATCATGAAAAAAAAATTCTATGGGGTTCTTCAGGAGAGGCGGGCACAGAAGCTAGCCTGGCTTGGTTGTGAGAAACTTGTGCAGTGTAGACATCGTGGCTCCCAGACACTCTGATTTATTAATTGTGTTTAATTATTCTCCTTAGCAATCTTATGAGGCAATACCATTTTGCAGATCAGGAAATGCAGGTGAGGCAGATTTAAGAATTGTCAGAATACGTCTTCCAGATGTCAGTTATTGATAAGGCACCAGATACACAGGCCACAGTCACATAGCTGGGTGATAGACCCCAATATCGGAAGATAGAGATGGATGTTCAGAGGAATAGCATTAATTCCTCCTGGTGCCCCCTTCCAGGCAAAGTTACAAGAGAATAACAGGCTCAGAATTTGAACCCACGCTTAAGGATTCCACTTTTTTTAAAGTTTCTGAGTAAATGGCTTTCCCCATGCACAATATTGCTGATATGTCAGTGGAAAAGCCAAAGGTGACAAATGCACAATAAGAAACAGTTCTGTTTGTGCCACATCAACTGTGAAGCTATTGCTCAGAGGTGCCCCTCTCCCACCCCTCTCCTCTCCCCTCCCCTCCCCCCTTTCCCCTACCCCCCTGCCAGAGGCTAGAGGACTACTCTGCTCCTGGAAACCAGTCACCTGTACTGTGCCATGACTTGGGGGTCCTGTTTCAAAGCCAAATTTGGGAGCCCCAATAGAACCTCTTTCTGTAGAAGCAAATACCAGGGCCAGTGGTGTGGCATACCATGGTGAATTTCAGTGTTTTGTCTTGCTTCTTGTCATGCTGCTTTTATAAACTGGTGCCCAAATCTCTTTTACTCTTTCAAGATAAAAGGTAAGGACAATTCCCAGATTACAATATTGAGTTGGGGGACTGGATCGCCTTTAGTTGTTCTCACAGATCTTCCCCCAAAGTATGAGGTTAGAGCTTGAGTAAATACCAATGCCCAGTGACATCACCAATCATGCCTGTGTCATGAAACATTCACACAAACTTTTAGATGGCTGGGTCTGGGGCTGTTGGTGAATTCATCAAGATGCTTGGGAAGGTGGTGCTTCTGGAGAGACTTTCTGAGGAAAGTCTGCCCATCCACCAGCCCACCCCAGTTCCTTGCCTTAAATACCCCTCTATTTAATTGTTATAGGACTGTATCTCAAAACAATAAAGTGATGTCATTTTTTTGAGTTCTAGGAACCATTCTAGCAAATAGAAGGCTGCTCAGCAACTTCTGCTTTGCTCTTCTAAGCTCTTCTCCATGATATTTTTAGAAGTGATCCTTTCTTGGATCAATGGGCTTAGAGTTAAGTGTTTCAGTTATATCTGAAAGCATATCTGGCTGCCCACAAGTGCTGTGGTGAGAAGAACAGAATGTGGTAATGAAGAACCTGGGTTCAAATTAAGACTCCGCCATTCAGTGGTTGTGAGGCCTGACACAAGTTGTTTAACTTCTTTGCACTATAGTTACCCTACAACTCTCACCCTCCATTTAAAAAAAAAGAAAAGAAACACTTAACTACTGTGAGGGTTAAACATGCAATCACTTACAATCTTCTGCTGCATGGAAAGGACTCAAAAAATATGTTACCATTCTTTTATTAATACTATTATTTCTGCCAATTTGTTTTTACTGTGGACTGGAAATGCCCATTCTTTAATCATGAAGAGAGTTTGGGGGGATAGTGAGCTCAGGAAGAAGGCAATGACTGAGCTTATTTTCCTTATCTTGTGTGGAGAAACTGAACAAGCTCCTTGCTCTAAAACTCTCAGGTCTAATGGTTTTCAGAAGAACTAAACTGATGTCCCCATATTTATATTTCTAAATTCTTATCAAAGGATACAAAATTATGCATCATGAACAAGTTTTGGAGATCTACTACATGGAAAATGCCCATTATTTAAAGCACAACACAATACAAATTTTCTAGTCTTAATATTTCAGAAGAGTATAGCTCTTATGTCGCATTCTTATCCTACAGACAGACAAAAAATACTATTACTACTAAGAATGGAATGGGAGGAAACTTTGAGATATGCTTATGACTTTGATGGTGGTGATGGTTTCATCGTTGTCTATGTAGCACTAAACCATCAAATTCTACAGATTGTATATGTGTAACTTTTTTTATATCTCAGCCAGACCTCAAAAAGGTGAAAATCTTAATAGGTTAATTATTAGCTGCTAATAAGTATTAATATATTAACCATTAACCGCTAATTATTATTAACCGTTAATAATAATCAATAATAACTAATATAATTAATCATTAATTAACAGTTAACAATCATTAATGGTTAGTTATTAATTAGCAGCTAATTAACTAATATTAATAGAAAATATTATTTTAAAGAATCTGATCACCAGTAGGATTTTTTTCCCTCCTTACTGTCCAATGTTTTGTTCCATGGCCATCTTTGCCACTGGCTGAAGTGCAGAGTGGTCTGAATGTTTTTGCAAACACAGTTTTCCCTCCACAAGTGTCCCTCCTCCTCTCCTTTCACTCACACAAGTTATGACTGCTCCACCCACCTCTTTTACTTTCTCTTCAAAGGAAGTGACATTCTGTTCACAAAGCCCCATGTGTAAGATAGAGACATTTATCTTTTTTTTTTTTTTTTTTTTGAGACTAGGTCTTGCTATATTGCCTGGGCTGGGTCTTGAATCCACAGACTCAAACGACTCCTAGCCTCGGCCTTCCTTCCTAGACTGGGATTAAAAGTGCACGCCACCGCGCCCGGCCCTGAGACATTTATCTTAAGCTTAATACACTCTCTCCAAAAGGAAGGCAGCAAAAGGACAGATACTCTTAGAACAAGAGTGGGGAGCTACTGCCTAGCTGGAGACTTGGCAAACAGCTCCCTGTGAAATCTGGTCCATATTTTTGCATCATCACTGGCCACGTACACCAGAAACCAGAAGCTGTGGTCTCTCCAGGAAGCGGCCTTGCACAGGCCGATACACAGATCATATCCAGGAGACAAGGTCGCAGTCCCCCCGGAAATAAAAAGCGCCAGTGGACTTGGGGTCAGGAGGCCTCTGCCTCGTGAATCTCTAGGGTTTTGGGTTTTGTTTCAGGCATGTTCCTTGATTGCTGCCTTTTTTTAATCTAGAAAAATCGCTTCACTCTGATAAAATTCTCTAGAGGCATCTTCCTGGGAGCTTTTGGGAACTTCCACATAGCAAAGTCATTGAATTATGCGTTCCTTAAATAGAATCCTTCAATTTCTTGTTGAATGCCTAGACAGTTACACTCTTTCTCTAATATTGCTAATCTCCCTTAATCTAGTTGAACTCACTAGATTGAACTCACCCCTCCCCCTGCAAAAAGGCTGATTGGCGCCACAAACTGGAAGGGAACCCCCTCTCCTTTCTAACTACAAAGCTTGCTGGTTAATTGTACAAATATTTGTGGGTTTGGCGAAGGTGAACACTAATTTGTTGTTTTAGAGTAAAGCTACAGAGGCCAGGAGAGTGCTAAGAAAATAGTACCTAAACATACATGCTATCCTAAGATGAGGGGAGAATCCAAAGCTCTGAGCAAGTAGAAGCTTGTAGAAAATCTGAAAGGAAACATTCTTGGTGGTAATTGTGTACATAGAAGAGGCAACAGGAAAACAGGCAAGAACCTGTTTTGGGGGGTAAAGAGGCATTTTTTTGGGGGGGAGGGAAACAAATATGCCCTTGTTTGCTTGCTCACTGCATTTCATTTTTACATCAGAAACTGGTTTATGGATTATAATGGAGGGGAGGATTTAAGAGACATAAGAGCTCATCCTGGAAGTGAGTATACACCACAATGGAAAATAATCAAATAATTAAAATTTGCAAATAGTCTTTCAACATCTTTAAGATAGGTGTTTTGTCCCATTAGGAAGATGAATTAGTTAATGACTGGGAATCACCTAGAGACCCTCAGATGAAAGTTTTATTGCTCCATTGAATTTATTTTCTGAGTTAAATGTTCTCTGGGTAAAGGTGATGTTTTTCAACCTTTAGTGTATATGTGAATCCCAGGAGTTCTTATTAAAATGAGAACTCTGATTCAGCAGGTTTTGGGGTATGGTCAAAGAGTCTGCATTTCCAACCACTCCCAGGGTTCAATGTTGTTGGACCACACCTAAAATCCTTGATTTTCAGAGATGACAATTCATTGGAATCAGTAGGAGAGCTTTTGAAAATATCCTCCAAAGATTGATTTAATTAACCTAAGGTACGGGAGCCATTGAGATCTTTGTAAGCACTTGTCCACCATCTCCCAAGCCCCCAATCACCCATCCCTTCCACCAGTCTTCTATCACCCCACCCTGCCAGAAATCTAATGATGTACAAGCAAGTATGGGGATCACACTAGTCTAAAACAAGAGTATCCAGGTCCATCCCAGAAGATGCTGAGAGGACTAAGTGAGATAATGCAGCCCAGTGCTTAGGCCAGAGCTGGTCACATAGTGACCCCTCAATAATCTTTGATTGTCACAGGGAGCTTTGGTTGTGACAAAAGGTACAACCCAAGATGCAGATCACCCCAGCCCACAGAATATCAGTTGTGGTACATGCTGAGATCAGTAGCAGAACAGGGGGAACTTTGACCCAGCTACAGATATCACGGTGATATCAGTACAAGAGGAAGAAAGAGGAAGAAATGGGGCAGCTGTGAAATCATGTGTCATAGCCCCTGAGGATTCTTGGATTTAGGGAAGGAAACATAAAAAAATAAAATTACTGTGTGATCTAGCAAGTCCATTTTGGGGTATGCTCCCCAAAGTGTAGGGAACAGGGTCTTAATAAGATATTTATACATCTATGCTCATAGCACTATTGTTCATAGTAGCAAAAATGTGGAGGCAACTCATGTGTTCCTCAGTGGATGAATATGTAAATAAAATATGTATTCTATATGGACAATGGAATGCCATTCAGCCATATAAAGGAAAAATGATGCTACATACTCCAACATGGATGAATCTGAGGACATTATACTAAATGAGACAAGCAAATCACAAAAGACAAATACTTTTTGTGCTCCACTCAGATGAAGAACTCAGGAGTCAAATTCATAGAGACACAAAGGAGAAGGACAATTGCCAGGGGCAGAGGAAATGGGGAAACAGTTGTTTGATGAGCAAAGAGTTTCAGTTTTGCAAGACTGGCTCCTATACCCTGTACCTCCAAGAACACTAGGCTGAGGAAGTGCTGGGGCAGATATCATGGGATGGCATGATAGTATTTTAACTGGCAGAATAAATGAGAGCTTATACAGAATGATGCCAAGGATATTGGGATGATCACTTGTGCAGTTCCCTCACTTCTACCATATTCCCTTTCCGATCTGCATGACATTTTTATCAGTTGCGATGACACAATCACAATTGTGTCACAGACTATCCCTTTTCAAATAGACACTTATTCATGACCTGTTGGATCATGGATACCAGAAGTGGTGAAGAGTCACTGCTTATTTTTGGACTAGAAACAGTGATTTTGTCCAACACGATGGTACAATAGAAAAGGCTTATAAGGGAGGGGAAAACTAAAAGATTCTGTCTCATATTTGGATGCTGATAATTTTCACTGGATAATCACTGAAATGGAGCAAAGGAAAGAAACTGGGGAGTGGGGATGCAGCAACATCGAGAGGTAATAGAAAGGATACGGGGGTGAAGTTTACCCCAAAGTACATACAGAAAGTCTTTAAACAAATGGCTAAGTTTGGAAGAGGAGATAGCTCAATTTAAGATGATAGGAAATATGAATTCATATTGGTAGTAATTCAACAAAGACTCCTTGATTATAAGATAAACCACCGTTTTCCTTATTCCTTGAAACACAATAGAATTATTAATCAATAATAATACCAGCAAATATGCATAGAGCACTTTTATATTCCCTAACACAGTTGTCTATTACCTCACTGAATACTGACTTTGGAATTTGAACCAATGATTTCATATTGACTACTAGATTTCATATTGACTTCTCCTACATTCTGGCTGGGTCTCTCTTCCAAGTAACAAAATGGTATAAAATTACCAAATTAATCTAAAAGAGAAGTTTCAGCCATGGGGAAAAAGGGAGTATTTGTCTACAAAATGTCAGCAGCACTTATGAAACCTCTTTAAAGCAACTGTAGGTTGGCATCTATTTTTCCTGCAATTTGAATTTTCTCGGAATTGCAACCACCATATGATAGAGTAGGTATCTTTCTTATCTTTTCTGCCCTTTACTATCTTGGTACTCTGTCTTTTAAATGATACTGAATACTGGTCAATCCTGAAAGTAAGTAAGGAAGTTCTCCAGGGACAAAGGATCTTGGTTAATGTGGTTAGCAGAAAACCAAGCTAGTGTTGCAGTGATAGATCAAATGTGCCTATGCAGGTCAATCTTGTGGAGATATACTATTAGTTTTTGTAATAGTTTTATTAAAGTTTAATTTACATGCCATCAAATCCAACAATGAGAAGTATACAATTAATTGATTTTTACTAAATTTATCATTTTTCAACCATGACCACATTCTAGTTTTTTTGATAGTTCTAGCACACTTAAAATTTCCTTATGCCTACTATTAATCCCTTATGCTTCAAACCCCAGCCCTAGGCAACTATTGATCTGCTTTCTGTCTCTATCAATTTACCTATTCTAGACATTCCATATATATGTACCACACAGTATGTACTCTTTCACACCTGACTTCTTTCACAAAGTGCATTTTTCGGGAGCCTTCTATGTTCTATCAAGCATAAATCATCTCTTTTTATTGCTAAATAACATTCATTTATCATTGTAGAGATGCACCATATTTGATTACCCATTCCCAGTTGACAGACACTCAGGTTGTTTCCATTTTGGTGTTATTATGAATAATGCTGCTGTGAACATTTGTATACATGTCGTTGTGTGGACATATGTTTTCATTTCTCTTGAAAAGATTCTTAGAGGTAAAATTGCGGCAAGGTACGGATCTATTGCCTAATTTTTAAAGAAAGTGATGAACTGATTCTAGAATAGCTGTGCCATTTGTTTTCTACCAGCAATCCAGGAAGATTCTCGTTTTCCCAAACATATTCTTCCCAATTTTGAGCAATGCATGTCTTTATACTTAGGGCTATTCCTGTGGGTGTATAATGGTATCCCATCGTGCTTTTTAATGTGCATTTCT
Source organism: Uropsilus gracilis (assembly GCA_004024945.1). Classification (NCBI taxonomy): domain Eukaryota; kingdom Metazoa; phylum Chordata; class Mammalia; order Eulipotyphla; family Talpidae; genus Uropsilus; species Uropsilus gracilis. The sequence goes on along the minus strand of PVHY01002852.1, from coordinate 31,683 downwards.
CTAATAACTAATGATGCTGAACATATTCTTATGTGTTTATTAGCCATTCTTATTTCCTCTTTGCTGAAATGTCTATTAAATATTTTACCATTTTAAAAAATGAGTTTTTTGTCTTATTATTAAGTTGTGATAATTCTTTCTATTATTCTGAGTAAAATCTTTTATTAGTTATACAGTCTGCAAACATTTTGTCTCAGTTTGCAGTTCATCTATTCATTGTCTTAATGGTATCTTTTGAAGCACAAAAGTTTTCATGTTTGACAAAGTCTGATTTCTGAGCTTGTTCTCTTAAGGATTGTGCTGTTGGTATAGTAATGAACGATTCTTTTAATTTTGCCTAATCAAAGATTGCAAAGATTTCCTTCTATATTTCTCCTGGAATTTTCATTGTTTTATTTTTTTTTCTTGTTTTTTTGACTCAGAAGTTAAAAAGGCAAATAAAAAGGGAATTTATGTTTTCTTTCTCTCTTTTTCTTTTATATGTTATCACACCAGACCCATCACCAAAACATAAAAAGCCTCCATCATGATCCATTGGGAACCGCAGTGCTTTTACCTCCTCAGCCTAAATCAATGCCATTCTGACTATTTCATATGCTAGAGGAACTAAGGAGTGGCAGTTTTTGTTTTTTTTTTCTTGAGATGGCAAAAAACTCAGAGATGAATGAATGGCGAGTTGTTTTACTCTTATACTCAGTTTACAATCCTTTTTTGTGGGAAGAACTTAAATTCACTTTGGCATGCATATTATATATATAAAATTCCTTTGCAACACCTAGCAGAAGAATACAAAAGCAAAGCTGTGTTTCTTTGGGTTACACAGAATTTAATCTCTTTTCAACATTTTCCAGGGATGATGCCTAAAAGAATCCCTGAAATTTGAGTGCTAGAGGGTGAGCATGCTTTGAAGGGAAAGGACCTTTTCCCCACAATTTTGGTAACATGCAGGGGAGGAGAGGACAGAGCTGAATGTGCTGTCGGCATGGCCTTTTCCAGGTCAGCCAATCAGAATGCAAGAATCACCAGCAAGTAGAACTGGCCATCTGGTGTGAGCCTAAAAATGAAAACTATTTCAATCGACTGTGTATTTGTGCTACGCATCAGCTAGTATATTTTCATGGTCAGTAAATAGAAATAAATTTTATTTCTTCTCTATGGTTTTTTAAACTATAAAAGTAGTTTGGACACTGGAAGACAAGAGGCTCAACAATGAGAAACTACAGTAGAGGCAGTATAATGTTGATGTATCAAGGTAATCAAGGCTTTTGTTTTTTATAGAATACAAACAATTTCAAAAACAGAGGAAATTTCCCAAGTATTTCCCTTCCCCAGCCATTTATCACTTTAAATCATGCTGTAGCCACTCTCAGTCTCTTTCAAACTAAAGTTTTCATATTCTTCCCAATTATAACAGGAAAATTCATAAACAGCCACTGCTGGGCTAATAAATAACACCCTAATGAAAGATAAATGAATAGTGATGATGATGGGAATGATAAAGGAACCATAATGAGCTTATGAGCTTAGAAGACATCTCTGTGCAAATGCAGATTAAGCAGGAAGGCAAGAGTTTACCCATCCAGGTCAAAAGGGAATGCTATGGATGCTTTGGTTTCTCACAGAGAGAAGAGGCAAATCAGGAGAGGACTAAGCACTTATATCATCTACGTTTCAATATTAACTTTAATTACAAAATAATTAAGATAGAATCTTTTAAAAATACCCAATTGACAACAAAAGTAAAAGTGTTCTTTACCATCTCCTAATCTCCAGAGCCACCTCCTCCCTCTTTTCAGGTATAACTGATTCTTGTGACACATTCTAGAAATTTCCACCACATTTACATGCATGCCTGGGTTCCTAAAGTATGTCATACTCTAGTGTTTTCTTACACAGATGATGTCAGATGAGATGATTCATTTTGGAACTTGCTTTTTTCAATTAATTAATATGTATATTATACTATTTATATATTTATGTTATATTGTACATTGACTAGGGCTTTTTCTACACCCCAATCTGGTTGTCTAGATATGGCACCTGCAAATAGTTAAGACTGTACTCTGCATCAATAGACTGCATGAACTTGCAGTTCATCTCTTTCCTGGAGGGAAGAAACCTTAAGAAAACTAATTAACCTTCCAGGGCCTCAGTTTTGGCATCTCTAACGTGAGAGGAAGATAGTACCTAGTCATATTAAAAATTTGACCAGGAAAAGCTCTTAGAATAGGGGCTGGCACAAAGCAAGTAGCCAAGGAATGCCTGCTATTCATTTGAATGGCAATGTGATATATCTACACGATAGAATAGTGCCCTTCTAATGCATCTAGATTGCCATCTTTCACTATCATATTCTAGATTGCCATCTTTTACTATCATATTAATGAACATTTTAATAACATTTAATAAATTCCTGTAAACTTCCTTATGCAGCCATGTGTTTCTACAGAGTAAATACCAAAAAGTGGGACATCATGTGTTAGATGTATGCATTAGATGAAGTAATGCTGAATAGACTTCCAATTTATATTCCTGAGATAAGAGTACCTTTTCCTTCACACTCTTGCTGTTGATTAATGTTTTAAATGTCCAGTCCTTTAAAGAATGAAAAATGATCTTGCGTTAATGCTTTCCTTCTTGGTGAATTCTCCATAGTCTTTGACCATCTTTATATTTATGCATATCTGGCCATTTTTTATATTGAATTGCTTGATTTACAATTATATACACACATGTATATACATGTATACATGTATACACATCTATATGTATATCTATGTGTATGTATATCATCCCCATATATGTATATATTCCCATATATGTATTATGTATATATCCCCATATATGTATATAGATGTGTATATATCTACACACACATGCACAGATGTGTGTGTGTGTGTTTCTGCATGCCAATACTTGGTTTCTTATATGCTACAATATTTCCCCCCATCTAGGCATTGATTTACCGAAGTGTTCTAAGGATCACTTAACCCATCATCAGATAGTGCTGGCATCCATGCCTGTCAGGAGAATGACAGTCCAGAGAAGCCCCCAGAAGCACCATGGTCATTCTCAGACCACAGCCTGATAAAGTGGAAGATGATATGGATGAGCCAGATGAGATGAAATGAGAACACAATTCAGAAAATCACTGTAAATCCAACAACACTTTGCCCCCTCTGTTTCAGACGCTTGGACATGGTTTCAAGAGCCTTCCTTCAAATTTTGCTAATCTGATCATTTCGATTCCCTAACCTGTGGTTACCCTGAAATGCAGTTCCAACTGAGGAGGTGGTAACATCCAGGCCCTTGGAGAAGCATAGTGAGCTGTAGCGCAATGGATGACCAAGGTGGGCAGTAAGATCAACCCACCATGAATTCTTCTGGCTCAAAGGGTGGCATCAGCATCACTAGGATTGGCTAGAAATGCCAAATCTTGACTTCCACCCAGACCGAGTGAATCAGAATCTGTCTTGGAGCAAGAGTCTCCATTCATGTGCACATTACAGCTGAAAAGCATTACTCTGAGCCTCTTCAAGCAGGCAGAAAGTCTTTCACCCTTTGCTATTGCAGCCCCTCAAAACTCCTATGGCTGTCCTAACCCCAGTTAGGACCCCAGTTAGGACCTGCATGTGGCCTCACTTAGAGAAGGAGTTTGGGAGGATAGAATAGATTACGATGAGGTCACCATTAGTATGGTGGAGTCCTTACAACAGGGCGTATGCACGCAGGCACACACCCAGGGAGGATGTCAGGCGAAGGTGAAGGCAGAGGCTGGCGTGATGCAGCAGAAGCTAAGTAGTGCCAGATATTGCTGGCAAAACATCAGAAGCTAGAAGAAAGCCCTGGAATGGATTCTTTACAACCCCCAGAAAGAAACAAGTCTGCTAACACCATGGTTTTGAACTTCTAGCCTTCAGATTTGTCAGGTAATAATACATCTGTTGCTTAATCCATCCAGTTTGGGGTACCAGTTAAAGCAGTCCAGGCAAAGTAAGACATCATCTCACTGGTTTCCCATGATGGAGGGACTGGTGGGCAATGCCCTAAGAGACACCTGCAGGTTTATCTTCCAGGTAACGCAAAAAACTCCAGGGGTGGGGGGAAGCAAATAAGGCACAAGATGCCACCTCTCTCTCTCAGCCACTCATGTTCCTCCACCAGCATCTCCTGTCTGTATTTCACTTTTCACGGGATCAACTGACACCCCCAAGGCTTTCAGCAGTTAAACTCTTGCCAGTCTCACTTCAGAATGAATCGAGCCCTCCTAGATTGGGGATTGGGACTATAGTGAATGTTTTTGATTTAAAACGGTAGGTTCTAAATAGAGTTTCACTTTTGGGTTCATGCATGCATGTTTAGACAATCAGGATGACTTTGAACTTGCAAAACATCACTCTGAAAGAAAATAGCCACAAGCGAGGTTCAGACTTATTTTTTCTGTATCAGCAGCTGAAAAGCCATCCTCTTCCTCTTGGTTGAACACACGGCTCCCTTGCTGGGTTATCGTCTAGCTACAGAGTCAGACAGGAGGATGTGGAAATAATAGCTCCAATAGCTAGAAACTGGCAAAGCAACGCCATCACAGAGGCTCAGGTCTCCCTACAGGGTGAGATGTTCAAGAATCATCGAGGCACCACTTTCAAATCCACCTGAGTTCACCATAAGAGGAAAATGATTTTTCTTTCTGGAGCGACTGAGGTAGTCCCTGAAGATGTTTATTATGTGAAACTGGGCCCCTGTGTCAGGAGTGTTTCAGAGGCAGAATTCAAGGTTATAGAGGGGCCTTGACCTAGGAGTGGAACGCTTTCCAACTGATGCATGTGGTTAATGTTTGCAGGAAGGAGAAGCCTCCAGCAGTAAAAGATCAAATTTCTATTTACCTGGAGGCAAAAAAATAATCATAAACAGGTGCTCTTGAATGTTCAAACACTGTCTGACTTCTTAACCAAATATATCCTCAACTACCTCAGCTTTCTGTGAAGAGAAGGCAATTTGCAATCACTTCCCTGTTATCTCTGGCTCCTTTTGAAAATACAGAATACAATCTTTTAGGATAACAGAACATGTGTACAGAATGTGGTGGGTGCCAGAAGTTATCCCATAGCTCTGGCCTGTGACCAGTTTGCCCGGGAGGATTTATTTTAAGCTATTCTTATCTGAATTCGTCTGGCTGCGCCAGCATGGGAGCTAATTCTCTGACAATAAGCCTGCTGGGGTGTGTGGGGTCTCTGTTTGTTTGTTTTGATGTGTACAAAGACCGCGAAATGGATAGCAGCACCACACTTGCTGGAAATGAGAGGCGCGGGCTGGCACTGCGGGGGAGGCTGACAATATGGGGGCATCTGGGTAAAGAACAATCCAGCACTTGGGGGAAATGGAGGTAGGCACATTGTCTCCCTGCAGGGAGACCCCGGTCTCTGGAGGGGAGGAGCACGCCCAGAATTCAGCATCAACCTGTTTCAGTTCCTGAAGGAAATATCCTAGTCTGCTGCAGGGAAGTGTGGGGAAGACTGATTTTGAGCTGGAGTTACTGAAAGGACGCCCTGACCCAGGTCATGTCACACTTTCCGGAAGGAGAACCAGGCCTGAGTTTCCTGCCACTGTGCGGTCTCAGCTGTTGATGCTGAGGAAACCTTAGGTTAGCCTCCTCCACTCCCAACTCTCCAAGCTGCCTCAGTCACCAGGGCCACACGCCTTCAATCTCATCTCTTGAAACTGCTTCACAGCAGTTCTCCCCAGTTTCTGCATCTTAATGACCAGTGAGCTCACCTTCACCTCGGCACCTCTTTCCTCAGATGGGACTGCTCTTTCAGCTGCTCTCTGTCGGCCTTGACCTTCTTGCTCCCAAACCATCTCTAAAAACCTTCCTGTAAACACTGTGACCTCTTCAGAGGTTCAGATATTCTTATTGGATTGAGTGGATCTCCTACGCAGCCACGCTGCATGACTCATGTGGGGCCTCCTTCAGCTGATACCAGCAGAATCCACACAGCTCTCTCCTTACTCCCTCCCCTTCCCCTTCCATTCTCTTACCCTCCCCCTCGCAGAACTTTCATTGAAAAATCTCCCCCTTTTGTCCCTTATTCCTTGACTTACCCACCCTTCCCCACTTCTCCTCCATCATCATCATCATCTTCTTCTTTGTCCTTGTCCTCATCCTCATCCTCTTCTTTTTATCAACTGGTTACTCTTCTACCATCTAAACTTATAAACAGGGAGTTCTATTCCTTTCTCTCCCTATGTTTTCTGTTGAAAAATGCATCTACTTTCTGATTCTAAATGCCATCACTGTGCAGAGAGCTCCTCCCACAAACTAACCTCTCCCTTAAGTTCCACCTCAAAATTCCAACTTCCTGCTGAATCTAAGGTGAATGCTGCCAGCAATAGTGACAACTGTAAGCTAGTAAGTTCTGACAATGTTCCAGACTCAGTTCTAGGTTGTTTATTTTTTTTTACATTGTCTTAATTTCATTTTTCTCCTCAATTCTAGAAGTTGACATTGTGGCCGCCATATGGATCAAAAGGTATATTGAGTTTAAAGAGCTTTGGGTTGTATTTTTATGGCATGAGACTATACATAATCCTAAAAACACTGATCCTGGAAAGGGTGTTGGCTAACAGAGGATCAGAAATCTAGTCTGAGTTTTGACACTACTTGGGTCTGGACCAAGAACATATCACTTAGCCATCCTGGATCATTGCTCTCTAATCTATAAAATGAGGGTAAAATGTCCTACCATTGTTACTAAGCAGTGATCTTCCAGTTTTTGAGGTTCTGAGATTGTGACATGTCTCTTTGACATTTCAAATCCAACAAGATTTAAAACAGTTTTATCATTCATAAGCTTACACTCAAGGACATTCATGATTAACAGGTTTGTGTATAATTTCCCAATCTCTTTTTATAAGTGTTTTCAAAAAAGTCAGGTTCTCCATTTTAGAAAGTCATATCCTATTTTAAATACTGTTTTAAATTGAATTTTAAATTTAAAGTTCTGTCTTGAACATGTTTATATATCAACATGTATTTTTTTTCTTCAACCTCTCACTTAAATGGATGCACAATAATCTGGCTCAATGAAGATGATAACTGTGAAGGAAAAAATCTTTGAAACTATTCAGATTAAAGACAAACAGTTAAATATGGTGGAATGTTGAACCATCAACTGCATCCAGATAATTTAAAAAGATATTCATAAAATTTTCTAAGTCTACAATATTAGTCATGTTCTTAAATCCCAAATATTAGAAGGAATATAAGATCTAGTTGGGTAAAATTATTTTAATAACTGCCAAGAACAACTAAGTTCTGCTTTTCTGGGAAGTCTGATTTTCTTAATCTTTCACTGGCAAACCCACACTGAATTTGAAAATGTGTTACCTCAAACCGACCTGACCCCATCTCCAGAGCATATTGTACTCTATTTTTTTGCCAGGTGCTTGAGATAAAACTCTAGAGTCCTCTGATGTTTGTTACTTCCACCCCTCCCACTCTATCAAATTAGTGAAGGGGAAAAAAACTCTTTCATGAAGACATGTATGAAGTCCTTAAAATGTTTCATGAAAACTATAAAATTATCTACATACTCCCACAAAACTCAAAGTTGTAACTTAAGTAGGTGTATAGGTACCTGAGGTGCAATAGCTTTATTTTGAATGATAATTTTCTTTAAGATTTGTTTACTATTTTGCAAAGACACGAAATGAACAGTTAATGGGAGTTTTCTTCTCTTTCATTTCAAAATAACTAATGTTGTAGCTACACATAGATTGGTTACAATTGACTAGCTCTTTCTCATCAGTTGTCAATTTTTCCTGTCAATGATCAGATCTGCTAGTTTCAAGAACATGAACAAGTACATAGTAACACATTAGCAGGGCTATTTTCTATAACTTCTGTAGTTGATACCTTTTTGTTGAATGGTACATTATCAAAATGCTACCTTTGGCACTTGGGTTAAAGAAGGTCATTCAGGCAAGACAAAATGAAGCCAAATTTATTCATTTATCTGGCATTTGCCATGTGAGGCATGGAACGTGCTGTTGAACCATAAGTGAGAGAGTTCTTGGTCTCATGGTCCTGACATTCTAGGAGAAGAGACTCACTTTAAAAAACTAATTTAACTCAGTTTGCATAATTCCCCAAGTTGTGCTAGTTTTTGTGCATCACTTTGGCTAGATGATTATAGCCAGGTGTTTGGTCAAATGATAGTCTGACCAAAGGTTGTTGATAGGTATTTTGTAGATAAGACTAACATTTATAATCAATTGATATTACTAAACGAAGGAGGTTGGTTTTGATAATATGATTCAGTCGCTTTCAATAAACATGAGTGGAGAGGACATGTAGACTACTGACTACTCTAATTCAAATTATTTTGAGTTTTAATCATGCAACTCCATTTTGCTTTCTGGACATAGAAATATAGGTGATCTGTAAGTTGATATGTTGTCTGTCATTTTGTTTCAATATCTTTATTTAGAGACAGCTACTCTCCTTGTTAGTTATTCAAACATGAAAACAGTTTGTTAAGGAGTGATGATAAGCTAATTGTAGTCACTTTTTTCCAAAGTCAGTTTTCACATATCCTTTTGACATGATCAAAACTCAATGCATATAATGTTTGAAAGAGTAGTTATTCGTTCTAAAGTTGAAGAGGCAGTTTATTCACTTGTTAATATCTGATAGTTTTAGGTAATGCATGTCTATCTCCAAGAAGGTGATTCTGAAATTTCCATAAAGACTCAAATTCTAAAGGTGTGTGGTCATAATTTATTCAAAAGAAGATAAACTATGAAGGTGCTGTCTAGATGTTACTTTTAGCCATAAGTTTAGATGAACTTCTTTGAGCAGTAACTTTCTTTACAAGTAGTGATTCCAAGAAAATTCCCAGTAAAACTAGCTGCTTTCTTGACAGACACCCAGGATCCAAAAATAGTTGAGCTTTAGTCTAAAATACCCACATCCTTGGTCCTTTACATGTTCTTAGGAAGCAGGTCTTCTAGCGAGCCTTTCTGTTTCTTTCATGCCTGCTCTGGACAAAGGATCATAATCTGAGCTTGTCATATGAAATCCAGCCAATTCCATCACACTTTGCAGGAGTCCAGATCCACTTTGACTGCTGACGCCTTTGGAGCCGCAGAGTGCTAGTCAGCCCGGCTGTTATGGATGCCCAACACATGGCAGACCTGAAAATAAATGTTATGAAAAAGGCCACAGGGCCATAATAGAGTTGTTATTAGAGCCGGGCTGAGTGCTGCAAAATGACTGAACATCCACTATCCAGAGAGGAACAGAAATTTCAGAGACTGTTTGGGGGTGGATGCCTGATGGAACCGGCTGGTTCCAACTTTTCATTTCTGCAACAGACCCACAGAAGCTAAAATGCAAAATGTATATTCAAATGCCTTTGGAAAAAATAGTCTGAACACAATCTGAGCGAATCTAACTTCCAATCAGCAAAGGGTGAAGAAGAAATGATTTAAATGATTTTGGAGTGCTTTCCTAGTCTATCTTATCATTGTTTTAAGGGCTAGAGACAGGAATGGTGTTTAACTAAGACTTTAGGACTCAGATTCTACTAAAAAAATTACTAGTCTTCTATTCAGCTCCTTTTCTTTTTAAAAAAAATATTTTTTATTTAATTTTTATGGATTATACATTTATTTTTTTCTTATATTGCTGTAGATCCCAAAGTTCTCCCACTACCTTATTACCCATGAACCATAATCATGATCCCTTGTGCTCATCAGCTTTCTAATAGTCACTCTTGAAAAGAATGTATAGGGTCAAGTCTTTCTTTAAGGTTGGCCATGCTTGGTGAAATGGTGCCCATACTTTTAGCCAAAGACTGTAATAGTCTTTAGAATTCAGTGCAATATGTCCTTGGAGTCTAGACAGGTACTCCTGCTGCCTCTATTGGCAATTCAGGATCCAGTTTTCAAAATAAAACAAAACTATGGAATCACCACACGTTTTACTAAATATCTACCCAATATCTAATTGATCTAAGAGTTTTGAAACGTTCTTCTGGTCATTCCTCCAGTGTCTCTGTTAATTCTGCCCCTTTGACATTATGCTGATCCCTTCAGGAAGCAGATTAGGAAGAGTGAAGATGTGTCAACAGACAGTGTTGTGGGCGAATATGCTACTCTGACACATTAAACTTTTATGGATGTGTTTATGTATTATACATGTACCAGTCAGCCAGCCTGTATTAGAAATAATCTGCAGAAGCAATAAATTAATTCTGTTTTATTAATATTTGTTTACAAGTTCATCACATGGCTCCATGTGTGTGGCCAAAATCCCCCTGATCACAAGCTTCCGAGAGCCACAGTGTCCAACCCTCACCAGGTGGAAGCTGAGATGTGCCCTTTTCAGCTCAGAAACTCTCAATTTGCATAAAGATTCTCAGCCTTCTAAATTATCTTTGTTTCTGTGCAGAATTATAAAGGTTGAGTGGTGAGGGCTTCAAGAGTCCTTTTAAATAATTAACTGGAGTAAACAAAGTAACATCTTGAAGAGTGAGTTTTTTCCCATCCCCTTGAGGAAAATAGAAAATTCCTTAAGAAAATAAATTAGATAGGAAGGGGCAGGAATTCTTAAGGGATGGAGAAGGGCAAGAAGGTTGGGGAAACTATATCTAGTTATTTCTGCTCACAGAAATGATTTTGTGTGGTCTTCTATCAACCTGATATCAACATCTATGAAAAATAAAGATTTAAAAAATATATGGCAATATTATAGAAGACACTAAAAGATCCATCACTCGTGACATAGGGTGTGTTTGAGTGAGCACATGTGCATGTATGTGTGCATGTATGCATGTACCTATGTGTGTGCCTCAATATGTATAAAAATGGAGAAAACTTAAAAGATGTTTGATGAGAAAACAAATAATGAAAGACATAGGGATTTCTGAGGTACTCTGCAGCTCTGTCCATCAGCTGAAGAAGAAACTACACGTGATTTTAATGCAATTTCCCTATACAAAGTGAAAATGAGATCATTTTGTAATGGCATTCATAATTTAGTGAAAATAATGAAGCGAGGTGAATTATGTGGCCCTCTAGAGTTGGATTAGTTTTGCACTTAGTATAACTGAATGAAGTCATCCCTCAGTTAGTAGGTTTTCTTCCCTCCTTTCTAGTATATCTATGAATTTCTAGGGAATGGTGATTTTGCAAGACAAACTATCATGTGTTGGAAGGATCCAGATACACAAGGATTCCAGTTCCTTGTGTGGTCCACAGCTCATACATGTGGATAAATTCCCCTGCATAAATGCCTCAAATGAATTGTCCATCAAATGCTTATTTGGTTGCCCCTAATTTCCTGCCTTTCTGAAAATCACATTTTAACTAAGCAAAATGAAACACCACCCTCTACTTATATATTATATATTATTTGTTTCTTCATTTTCCCATAGAAACACATCCTCTTAAGGCAAATACTAAAGTCTTCTAAATTCTGCTTCAAACTCCTCCTTTCTGTAAACTCCACCCAATTTCTTCTCATGTTTTGCAGTGTTTCTTCAGCATTTAGCTTTCAAAGAACACACAGTTCCACTAGACAGATGGACAAGATAGCATGGCAACTGCAGTGAACAGAGATACACATACCTAGGGAGCCACAGCAGGGAAGTGAACTTGGAAAAATATAGACTATGGAAAAGATATAGTGGCTGTGAAGATGGGCAGTCTTAGAAGATGAGTTGAATTTAACTGGACTAAACATCCAAGATTGGCAGTTAGTATCAAACCTGGAAATAGTACCAAGGAGCATCATGACTATTGCAATGAGGAATGAGATAATGTGCTTTTAGAACTCTGTTACCACTGTTATATTCCCTGTCATAATGACTATGGCTACATAATCTTTAGTCCCTTCAGGAAAGTACTGTTCACCTTCCTTCACCTTAAAAGTATCATTTTTAAGTACTTCACCTTAAATGTATCACTTAAGGGCTCTCTGTGTGAATACTCAGATCTTCAAACTGCTGCTTTCCTCCTCTCTTGTCCCTCCAGCATCAGGTAAGACAGGAAGTAATACTGAAGTGAGATGAGGACCCAAGAAAGAAGTGAGAGAGAAATAACCAGGCAAGAAGCGAGAAATATGAAGGAATATGACCAGGGTCACCAAACTGCCTGCTAGGAGACCTCTATTCATATCACCAAGATGTTGACAGTAACCTGGTGGGATGTAGGTGTTGGGGGTACAGTGGGTTGTAGAAAAGCACAGCATGTGGACTCATTCACTCCTACCTAACATGGTATCTTTGGTAGGCAGAAAGAAGGGAAGGGTACGTGGGCAGGAGGAAGGAAGTTAGAGGTGCTTTTGGTAACTGGTTGGAAACTCAGTAGGGTTTTGCAACCTCTTGGTGGATGACTGCTGATGAAGCTCCAGGTACTTCTTCAACACACTCCCTTTGGCAATAGTGCCTTGATTATAATTGCCTTGACACTTGCCTGGTCCTCTACATGACTGTAAGATCCCCAAGGGCAGAAGTCCCAGTGAATTCAAGACTAATCTTCAAAGTCTAATATGTAACTCATTCTATGCACCAAATATCTGCTTGTTGGATGGATGGATGGATGGATGAAGTATGAAAAGAGAGTTGGAGTGTAATGGGGAAAGGGAAACAAAGAGAGAAGGAAGGAAAAAAGATTTTATGCTGTGATGTGAGCATATAGAGGGTTGTTGACAGCTGAACAATAAATAAATATGATCTACCTTTTAGAATAATTTAGTGATTAAATGGATTCTCTTAACAATGCTGGGTTAAAGCACAAAATGCATAGAAAAGGCCTATACTACAATGAACATATATCACATAGCCAACAGACTAGACCCTTCTTGTAAATTCTAGACAACAATGAAAAGAGTACTCATCTCTTACCTTATAACAATTTGTTGTAATTATCCAGATAAGTACATTCAAAGCATGAGGGGATTATACAAATGTAATCAGTAGATCATGATGTCTTAATTTAAGAACTCCGAAGGAAATTGTCCATTGTATTTCTGAACATTACCACCAATAAGCATAGCTCTTTTTATTTGGTTTAAATTTGAAGCAAAAAGACACATGTGAAATTTTTTGAACTAATCTGTTTTTAAAAATCTATTTTACTTTAAGCGATAGGGTCATTATCCTTCTCCCCACCATTAAAAAGGGTGGCAAACCATTTGAATAATTTTTAATATAAATCTCTGTTCTCAGTTTCCACATCACCTTATTGTGTATATCAGATCTCAGAAGCCCAGGGAAACTCAGCAATAGAAGAAGTGCAAAAAGACAGAAATAGTGTCCAAGTCTGTGGAAAGTCTCCTTTGGTAGAGTAGAAATCCTGAAGGGAAGAAAACATAGTACCCACTTTTCTGTGTGACCTAGTATCTTTAAAACTATTTTCTACCTTTAATTGAGTTGTGACCCCTCAGCTATTTCAGATTGATGCAAAGCCAGATCAGGTAGCAATCACCGAAGTCCTCCCAATCACACTTTCTGGAGTTCCCACTTCCCAGGCTCAGTCCTGGTTTCATTATTATGTTTTTTCTGCAAAAAAATCCCTGCTTTCCTCTCAATGGATGCACGTTCCTGATCACACCCCCAAATAACCAGCACATTCCTCACTCTGGCTTTGTGACCAACATCAGGAGCCAGGAAAAACTCTAGAGAATACTTTTGTTTTCCAGTGTCTCTGGGACCAGACCTTGGGAAAAGAAAGGGCAAGTGGGCAGGGTGAAGGCGCCTTGAGAAGGTGGGTGGTCAATAGAGAACAAGTCGGGCTGTAAGATGGGGTGGTGCTGAATGGACTTTCAGGGGGACCAGATGGCCAGATGTGCAAATCTCTTCCCAGCCCTTTCAGTGTCCTCCTGAATGTTTAAAATCACAGAAATGCATAAACACTACAAGTTAGAGCTTACAGCCCTCCCCCATCCACAGTGAACTGGCTGTTAAACATTTACTTTCCCAATGCATCTTCCTTTTATGAGCCAAACATTGCCATTTGCTTCTGTATCTTGACCTGAGGCTCCAAGTTTGAGACCCCTGCTTGAAAGGGTGGGTGATCATTGCCATTGTATTTGAATACTTCTTCTAGTTCCTGCCTTCATTTTTCCTTTTTTCTTGTCCCTCTCTCCCCACTACTTGCTCTCTGACTTCCCAGGAAGAAGACCAATAAGATGGCCCTACAAAATTATTGCAAAGAGAACAAAGTAAAGGAAATAGTACAACCTGCCAGCAGGTGTTTCCGTTAACTCCAGACTCAGTTACCTTCTCTTAGTTGAAACTCTTCAGCCCACCTCTTTTGTTAACACCTGTGAAATTGTTCCATAAAACAATCCCACAAGTCCTGTTTTGTCTCTCGAATGTGTAGTCTGTTACATTTCTTGTCAATGAGGCTGCACATAATTCATTTAGAGGGCCATGTGAAGTGTTCCTGAATAACAAATGAAGATTTAGTTCAAACATTCCTGATGGGGTCTTGGTGTGCTTACCAGGTTTATGAATTTGTTTCATGGGAATTCACTTTACGAAGTTGCATTTGTGAGTTGTTTATTCAGAGAATAGAAGTATCCATTATATTTTTGTCACTGCTATGGAAGGGCATGCAAGGGAAGGAAATAATCACCAGAAAAACCTCTTTCAGTTTTTTGCAAGTTGAAGTTGTCCTGAAAAAATACAATAGTATGTCCAGCACTAGATATTTTGTTGTGTAAAATAAAATAACCATAATATCCCTGTCTTTTTATTCCTGTGCATGAAACAATTTTCAGTAAGTATTGGAAATGCTTAGTAAATGAAACCTGTGAATTTTCAAAAAATATGTTGTTAAACTGGGGTTCACAGACCCTGAGAGGATCATAAATAGGATGTCTGTAAACTTGAATGTGAATGCAACTACATTATCACCTGCAACTGAAATCAGGGTATATCCTTCGATAATGAACATCAGCAACATCCTATAGTACTACTAGCAGTTACCTGTGTGTTTACACAGAAAGAAATCATAGATATTTTCCTATCAAATTACAGTTGCTGCAGATATCTGAAAACATTGTTTATACTCATCACTTCTTCAAAATTATAGTAATTATTAGATCTACTGCTAGATTTTGTTGTTTAAAAGCATATATATTATTACATCACATGTTTGACTTTTACATATTTTGATAACTATAATTCCATGTAATTGGTTTCCTTTGTAATAGTCATTTTAGTTATGCATTAAAAAAATCTTTTTCTGAGAGTCCATCATTTTTATCGGTTGCCATGAGTCTGATTATAATTTTTCCCTATGTTTCATTAATTGTTTCATAATAACAACCAATAACATTTAAGTACCTTCCTATAATGTTCTGAGCACTAAGAACATAAGGACATACTAGACAAGAACAAAAACTCCTACTCACAAGGTCTTTTTTCTAGTGAGATAGTTTGTTTTTCCTAACGGAAGAAGTTATTAAACATTCAATCTCAAAAACAACAGTAGAAATTCATGAGAAGCAAAGATCCCTGTTAATCAAAATTTGGGGCATAAACACCACCTAAGGCATCACCTGAGAACTTCAGAAATGTAGAATATAGGGCTTCTTCCCAGGATATGTGTTTTAGTACCATTCTAGGGAGTTATAAATGGTAAGAAGTGTTGGTTTAGTTTTAGGACCCCATACTACTGTTCTTACTACTTGTTAAAATACCATTTGGCCTGAACACCTGGTGAAATCTACAAGAATGCAGGAGGCCTCTGACAAAGTCACAACAATACATCAAGCTAAATTCTCTAAGGCTCCTTATAGAGAGGATGGCTCTCAATAATTCTATTTCTAGTAGCCCAGCAGAGAAAAAAAAATCAAGCTAGTGGAAAAGTTATGATTGAACAATCTCACATTTCCTCCTGCTTAATTTGGTCATCCCTTTGTATGAAATAAAACAAGTTCATCTTGTTTCAGTGTTACCTCAATGGAGTGAAATTGGCTACACTATCCTTTCACTCAAAGCACTATTCATAGATTTCTATTCTCAACCATGTTATTTATACTCTGCCTAAAAGTAGGTTTCACAGTTATTTAGAATCATGCAGCACCAACACAGTACTTCTTTAATTTCTATCTGAAGAGAGAAACACATTTGAATTTCCTAATGTACTATTTGGGGAGAACCCCAAAGTGTGAAGATTGAGAAGAGAATAATGATACTTAAGGAAAGATATTAGATTCCAGTGATTGCTTAAAACATAGAGATGATTGAACTCTATGTATGGTGGAAACCTCTAGAATGTGGTTTGATTCTTAAAGTTATTAATAGTGGGGGACAGTGTTCTCTGCTCATTATAATCTGTGCCTTGCCTTTATTTAAACATTTGATAGTCTTCCATCACACATTTTGGGCATTAATTTTAACTTTTACTAATATTACATTAAATTTTGCATCCAAGGTCCTAGTCCTGACCCTGAGGGACAAACAAAGTCACAGGTGAAGAAATAACTATGATTAGAATACGTTCTAGAAATAACAAATATTCATCTTGCAAAGCAATGGTCTTAGTCTTCCAATAACTGATTTTTCAATCATTGAACATGAATGTGAAAACACTAGTGCATGTTGTATTCATGCACTTCTCATAAGTATAATTAAATCTGTTGTTTTAGCATACTTTAGAGTCAAGAAACTCTTCTGGGACTCTGTAGACCTAAGGTTACTAGATGCATGGAGAAGTGGGAGCACAGGCTAAATTGGAGCCAGTGGACTGCAGTGGAGGGTTATTTTACTGATACTTTGGTGGTGGGTATGGTGTGATAACCTACATTTGAAAAGGTGGAAGACTGTGTTCTTAAAACATACAGTGAGAGAAACCCATTAACTTCAATTCCAAAAAATAAAAAGAAAAAGAAACTCATTTATTTAATTGATAGATAAACTCAGCCTTGGATCACTAACACACAGGTAAATCGGTGACTTCTTGAAATGGCTCTTGAGTAAAATGTTTACCAAAAAAAAAAAATAATAATAACTCCACTGTATTGCAAGAAGCAGAGTTTTTATGTTTGAACATTGTGTGAAATGCTATTGTCATCAAAGTTAATCACCAAGAAAGCTGAGGCTAATAAATGGCTTAGATGAATTGGAAAATTTGATCTTTACTTGGATTTAAGTTAATGAAATGATATGGTCTCAAAGAGCCCCTTGCTCCACAGCTTCCTGTTGACTTTCGTAATGATCTCGAAGGGCCTTATTGGGAGCAGCTCCCTGAATGCCTGATGAGAAATTGCACTGGACCAGTATTTTTTGCAACCAACATGGAACACAGAATAGAAAGGAGTGTATATTAGGAAAAATAGTTAAAACCTCTCGCCTAATATAGTACAAATATTCTCCAATGGTATGTCACTGGATACAATACTTTGGGGCCATACCAAAGACTTTTTTGAAATTCCTTGAAACCAAATAAGACACATAGAGCAAATCCTGTATTTGCTATTATATTCAGCTTTGGTTCCAAGAAGCAGAGTTCAGCTCCAGTTGTTTTGAGTGTAGGGAGGTTTATTCTGAGGATAAGTAGGAAGCTGTAAGGAATATGGCTAATTCTAAAGGAGATATGCTATAAATGCAAAATACACACTGAATTTCTAAGCAATAGTGGGAAGAAAGGAATATAAATGTGTCCATTTATACTGATGACCTGTTGATACAGTATTTCTGATATATTGACTTAAAGCATCATTCAATGTCCTTTAATTTTCTTACAGAGGTTTCTAGAAAGCATGACACATGTAGCTCACATTTGTACCTCTGGTTACATTTCTATTGGACACTTTAGCTTTAGCGATAGACCTAGGTTGCAGCTGAGGGAAGAATTCTCACTGTAAAAAACGCAAGCTGGCAAGAGCTGAGAGTGGAACATGTTCCTTTAGAAGGAAACATGGGACTGACTAGATAAAATTTACATCTGACACACTGAAGGGTAACATACACATATATTAAAGCAGACTCTTTAGATATCAGTCTCTGCTGACCTCTCCTTCCTTCACCCTTTCCTCACTCCTCTTCCTACCTTCTCTCCTTCCTTTCTTATTTCCTCTTTTGAAGAGAAGAAATCTCAAATATTCTGAATGACTCAAATAGCGAAGCAGTCCTCTTATCAGAGGTACTGATTAACCACTAACTATATGTTATTTCCCAGACGTCTGCAAGGGAAACAAACAAAATTTCAAATTTCAGTATTTATTTTTAGACTAAAACTTGACGTGAATTTGTAGTTGTCCCCAGTGATGCCAATGTTTTGTTTGACCTGAAAAGCCTGTGACTCTTGCCTCACTGAACTGTTCTTCCAAGCTCTGCAGTGTTAGAGGTGATTCTTAAGGTTTTGTGGATACCATCATTTATGTGTATGTCAAACAGATTGCATTTGTAACATTTAATGCCCACAATAACAACAATAAAACATGCTGGCGTGTGCTCTCTGTGTAAACACTTTCTTCTGAAGATAGAGCCAGTGAAATGTTTTAGGAACTTTGACATTTATGACTGTATTTATAATCTTTTTTGGATCATTTCCTCACAGAGTCACATGTTTGTGTATTTTAAATTCTCTGGAGAAATAAAAATGTTTAAACATAGTATAATGATGTGATAGGCATCTTAGGAGTCCTTGCTAACCATCCAGGCATAAGAAAAGTGAAACCTTGAGAAGGGTTTCTATGTAAATGTTGAATTTTCTCGATGAATACTATAAAGCCAAGGTGATCAGAATGAAAACAGGGATGTATATATTCAAGACTGACACCTTTTTATTTTTTGGTTTGGGATCAGACCACACTATGCTAAAGTCAAAAATTAAACATTAAACTGGTTGGGAATATGACAGAGAGTTCATAGGGCAGATGGGTATAATCTCTTTTCTTTGTAATTTTCAAACTTAATTCATTTATTTGTTTTACATTGCTTTAGTCCCCATATTTCTCCCACCACCGTATCACCTGTGACATCATGCATATAGGTATTTGCTCTAATAGAAAACACATGAATATAATTGGGAGGAATTATAGTTCTAATTCTGATCTTGTGAATTATCTTCACCACTGACATTCCAACTTCAGCAGGTGAGAATGCCTGCTCCTTAGTCCACACCAACATTCAAGAAGATGTTCTGGGGGTAAAACTCTTTTAAATTTACATTTCCCCAATTACTAATGAGGTTAAATATCTTTAGGGGCTAATTATAATTCTTTTGCAGTGAATTGTTTATCTTATCTTTTGCCCATTAAAAAAATAGTTGTTTGTCTTCCTTAATTATTTAAAGGTGCTCCTACATTAGTCTAATTATGAAATCTTTATCTATTAGCTATGGTACAAACACAGCTTGTTTGACTCTAAACCTGCTTTTAAGCTTCATGTTGCTTTTTATCATACAGAAGATTTTTATTTTTATGTGGGCTAATTTGTCCATCTGTTACTTCATGTCTTTCGGATTCTGTCTTGCTTATAAGGGCCTCCATGCCAAAGTTATAAAGCATTATCTTTATCCTTTATATTTTTAAGTTTTTTAGAAACTTGAGGTTTTTATGCAATTAGACTTTTCTCTTAGTGAATGTTGTATGTGGTACACCTCTTGAATTTCCTTTCTTTTTGGAATACTGATTAATTCTTAGTTCCATTGATCTTCTCATTCAAAATATATTGGTTTTTATTTCTCTTCCAAAGTTTGGAGGGGCTTGTTGAGATCTTTATGAAAAAAAATTTTTACGGGATTTTAAAAATTATTATTATTTTTTTATTTTTTTTAAGAGACTAGGTCTCACTATGTTCCCCAAGGTAGTTCCAAACCCGCGGACTCAAGTGATCTAGCCTAGCCTCAGTCTTCCAGGTAGCTTGGATTACAGGCACGTGCCACTACACCTGGATATTTTTTTGAGACTAGGTTTCACTATGTTGCCCGGGGTAGTCTCGAACTGGGGACTCAAGTGATCCCTGGCCTCCGTCTCCCAGCAGTGGAATTACAGTCACACACCACTGCATCTGGATTAAAATTAATATTTAATTGAATTTATAGAGATTGTTTCATAATACAGGAAGATAATCTCTTCATTAATTTAAATATTCCAGAAGAGCTTATATATTTTTTCTTCATTTAGTTCTCAGCATATTTATCTTCATTTCATTTCTATGAATTTAATTGTTTTGTTTGTTAAAATCTGAAAAGGACTATTATTAAAAATTTATCTACTTATCGAATGGAACTGGAAAAGCCACATATTAATATATGTTGAGTTTGGAATCAATAACTTTATTTTTTAGTCATCACTTGATTCTTTTTGGTTTCAAACATTGGATTGTGTCATCTGTCTATTCATTCTCCACAATTTATAGTTTTTATTATTTTTTTCTTTTTTGATTCACTTGCAAAAAGGTTGACAAAAGGAGTTGATAGTAATTACATATTTCTTACTCCTAAATCTAATGTTTCACTATCAAGTATAACAATTGCTCTGTTTCTGGTTCAAAAAAAAATTTTAGCAAAATAAGAATTTATTCTATTTTTTTGTCTCAGAGTTTAAAATAAAAAGTAGATATTGAATGTAATAGGGTGCTTTTTCACCATTCCTTAAGAACGTTTACAAACTTTCTCCTTTACTCTGTATTGCAGCAAGATTAAATATTACTTAATATTCATTCAGTCAACACAGTAACTGAGCACCTATTATCTGCCAATAACTATGCTAAATGCCAGGAATATCAACGTGAACAAGACATGCAAGTTTTCTTTCCTGAAGTTCATCATTCTTTGCATTCTTAGGATAAACTCTACTTGTCCTAGATGTGCTACTCTTGTATTTGTTACTAGACTTGGTTAGACATTGTTTTGCTTTTATGTGAGGATTTTGCATTTATGTTCATGAGTTGAACAAATTATGTTGGCCCATTCAAAAATACAGCTTTAGAAGTTCTCAGTAAACAAACTGGATCAAAGCAGTGTTTTTCTCTATTTATTCAAGACTTGTTTTAAATCCATAATAAATTTTGTAGTCTTCTTCCTGTGGAGTCTTAAACATTTCTTAGTAAATATATTCCTAGATAATTTATTCATTCATTATGAGTGGGCTGTTTAAATTATTTCTTCTAATTAGTTATTGTTTGTGTATATAAAACAAATTGATTTTTGTACATTTGGTTTATGATTGGTCACTCAGATAAAACACTATGGCAAACAATGCCTGAAGGGAGGAATTCTACACTTCTACAATGGGGACAATGATGGAAATGAATAATAACTCAATAAAATATATAGAAAATAGAAAAAGCTGTTAGGTCTTTACTAGCTAGACTTCCTATGATCAAAGAAATATATGAAACTAAATAATATTCTATTTAAATATAAGAGAAATGGTCATTAGTTTTTCTACTCCCCCCCCCATTTTTCAAACTTCTGCATAAGTAATTACAATGTCAATAAATAAAAATAATTTCCTCTTTCTCTTAAGGATATAAACTTTTTTCCTCTGCCTGATTTTATTTCATGAGTTAGAAATTGCAGAACAATGTTAAAGAGTATTTATAATAAAGAATATCTTTGTATTTATTTTTCTTCCCTTAATGTTATTGTTCCTACAATTTTAATATTAGGAATCACATATTAAGATAAATAATCTGTACCAACTTGAAAAAGAAGACTTCATTCCTAAAACTACTTATCCAGTACTTTCACTTGAAATGAATCTTGCATTATTTCAAATTATCTTTTGGTATATTTTGGGATAATTACTCCATTATTCTTCTTTGACATATTGATGTGAAAATTATATTAATGAATTCATAATATTGAATTATCTTTGCATTGTTGAAACAAAACTTTCTAGGGGTTTCTTTTCATTATTTCATAAACAGCTGGATAAGTTTAATATTGCATCTTAGATTTTGGCATCTATAAGTAAATATTTGTGAGATTACTTTGACATTTTCTCTTCTCTGTTAGTTTTATCATTTTTTGGTGTTACAATTTAGCTAGTATTTGAATTGGGATTTTTTTCCCCTACACATTTAATTCTCTTGAAGAATTAGCAAAATATGAAAAACTTTGTTCTTAAAATTTTTTTAATTTACTTTAAATTGTCTGAATAGGTAAATTTTAACATTTATTTTTCAATTTATTCTTAAGAATGCTTTCTACTTCTTCAACATTTAATATTCATATTTGATATGAATAAGAACGATTCATCATATCAAGATTTCAAATGTTTTTGTACCTAAGATGATGCCTCCTTTCTTATCCTAATTTTTTCTTGTTTCTTGCTTTTCCTTGATTAAAAGTTTTATTTTTTATTCCTTTTGTTGCACTTGTTTGCTTTTTAAAAAAGAGAACCACATTAAGATTTATTTACTCTATTCCTTCTTGTTTACTAAGTTTTAATTTCTACTTTCATCTGCAATAATTTCTTCTTTTTTCCCCTTAGACTTGCTTTGTTTTGTTCTTAGCATCTAAGTTAATGGCTGAATTCATTTGTTTCTTTTATTATTTAAAAACAGTAAAAGTATGTTTTGTGAATTTGTCCAATTACAGATTTGACTAAACACTACAGTACTGAATACATAGGTTTTATAATTATAATTTTTCAAGTATTTTGTAGTTACTCTTATTTGACCCAGAGTTACAAAAAATATTTTTTGTCACAATCAAGAACTTAAAGAAGGTCAGGCATGGTGGCGCATGTCTGTAGGTGGCAGGCTAGGAAGCCGCTCCGGGGTCAGGGATCGCGGTTCCAGTCTCACTGGGGGCACATAGGGAGACCTAGTCCCCCAAAAATAGCTGGGCGTGGCGGCACGTTCCTGTAATCCCAGCTACCTGGGAAACTGAGGCTGGGGATTGCTTGAGTCTGTGGTACCCCCGGCAACGTAAGCCTGCGGTTCCATGGGCAAAAATAGCGAGACCTAGTCTCCAAAAAAAAAAGGAACTTAGAGAAAGTATTTTTTAAATATTGCTATCTAATTATTAATCTTGTTGCATTTTGATCAAATAATTGATCTTTACAAATTTGCATTTTAGAAGTTTGATGTTTTCTTTGTGATCTGATTAACAAAAAAATTTTAGTGCTTCCCAAGTATTTAAAAGGAGAATATATCTTCTATTTGCAGCTATTACATTTCCAGTGTGTATTTTCAAATCAACTCAGTTAACTGCATATGAGATCTTTTGTCTCCTTGTTTATTGCATACTTTAGCTTGCAAGAAATATTCTTTTCCATACAATACATACATTTCAGTTCTTCTTTCTAGTAAAATTTCTTGCTATTGGTTTTTCTCTACTTTGTTATTTGACACATGAAAGTTGAATCCTAGTACATTTATTTGAGATCTAACCAACCAGTGGAAAGAAATACTTTATGAGATATTTAATTTTTCCCTGTGAAAATCTACTTCAGTTTATATAACTGTAACTCCAACTGGTGGGGAGAGTAATTCATCACCACATGAATACAATCTTTAGATTTTCCTGAACTACTCTTTCTTAAGTATCTTTGGTAGACAACTACCACTGACCATGACCTAATCTTTGCAAATTGACATTACGAAGTCCTTGTTTGTCATATGTTTCATTTTTTTGCTTCCTCAAACTGTTTCATGTTTTTTTGTTTCCCTTTCCTTTCTATTTTCTTTGATACTGACGTTTGGATCTCATATACCATATTTTCTTTCCCCTTTTCTCTCTTTCACTGTAAAACCATATAGGCTGTGTTTAATTTTGTTAAAGGCTACCTTTTAAAAAAACCCAGACACTCAGTTAGATGCAGAATATAGGGGGGAAAACCAAAATGACAAGAAGAATGAAAACAAACAAACTGACAACTAAAGCTTATAGCAAGAGAGGGGGAAGGAATTGAAAGTGGGGGAGGGGGGTCAAGAGATCAAAGTAATGGTTCATGGTGACATGGTGGTGGGAGAACCTCAAGTTACACAATGATGTGAAATATATTATCTTTATCTATAGATGATCTATGTTTACATCTATATCTCCAGATATACATATATATCTATAAATACACAATCAGTAAAAAATTTAAAAATAGAGGTTTTAAGATAATCAAAAAACATAGGCAATTCTGTTTTTCTGCCCACCTCAGAGGGATAGGAATAGTGTCTATAACTTTCCTCATGGTCACCACAAAGAAATATCCATCTCTTCCTCCAACATCTCTACTGCCTGAAAATTTAAAGCCCCTTTTTTGCTTACTGTTACCTATGTGCAAAATCTTCTTTTTAAAGATTTATCAATGAGTTGGTAGTTTCTGTTGTAATTACAATATATTTACAACAATATAGACTTGATTCCATATTAAATATTTCAGTATGAATTGCTAGTCCTTCTAGGAAAATGCACATCCTTGCCATGAGGTTTTTCAAACAATGGGTTCATTTCACAGTGACCTTGAAAACTTGATTATTTTTGTTCAAGAAGAGAACCTTATTGTTTTAATTTTTTACATTTCAGATCAAAGAATGCATTTTAAAAAATCATTGCCTATGCTTTCATCTGAAGATGATAGCTTTAGGATGGGATGCTTTTTCTTTATAGGTTAATTATCAGGTTATCATCCCAACAAAATTCCAATGTGTTTTTGATTGAATTAATTTTTTATATTGAGGCAATGTTGGCTTCTAATACTGGGTAGATTTGGGGAGGTTTGGGTTCACATCTCTTCAGATGTGTGTAACTACACCACACTCACCAGAAAAGCACCTGCAATTTTCCAACATTGTCCACCAGGCTCTCTTCTGCCTCCCATCCTTCCCTTCTGTGGTCACATTTCAACAGTTTCTCTTTGTATTTGTTCCTTTGTCTTGTTTCTTTATATTCCATAGACGTGTGAAATCATCTGGTACAGGAATGCTTTTTTGACTCAAATATGAATGGACACATGACCAGATTTAGCATTCTTAGAGCTTAGCCTTGCTCTACTCTATTCACTTCTGTCCTGATACTTTCCCTTGTAAAAAACTTGTTTATCGGTTATGTTAGTTGTATTTGGATTTTCCCCCCATCTTCCAAAATTTCTCTCAAGAAATTAAAGTTTCTAACCATTGTAAGAATTGATTTTTAATATCAAGTTTGTATAATACTCATCAAACCCATTTTTTTCTGAGTGGGATTTCTATTTTCTTTTTCTAATTTATTATTATTGTTTAATTTTAAAATTTTATTTATTTTTATTCTTTAAATCACAACCTCAGCAAATGGTTTTGGGGATACCTTCCTCTCATTCTGGCACCCTCTCCATTCACTCAAACCCCTCTTTTTTGTTGTTTGCTTGTCTGTGTTAAGTCCATTAGTCTCTTTCATTCCTGTGGCAGTGTTCTTTCACTGGGTGAGGAACTGTGTTCTTGGGATCACACGAACTGTGTCAGTAGGTTTTCAGCGTTAACCTTGCGTAGGGCGGTCAGTCTATATTTACTTGTGGTCTGTCCATGTTTTCTCGTTGCACACTGTCTTCTTCAATCCCTTCCCTGTGTTGTTTTGCTGCTTTCCTTATGGTTCTGGGGTCAGGTTTAGGGGGCCTCACCCCCTGCCAGTGTCGGTGAAGAAGTTTCTCTGTGGATAAAGGTATCTGTGAATGGCCGTTGTAGATCATCTCCGCTGCCTCAGTTTGCAGTTTTGCTGTGGGATTGATGCCCCCAGTCTTTGGCCTTCCTCTCCTCTCCCATGGTGTGGGCAGGGGCGCTTTGCTCTCCTAGAAGGCATCTCAGAAATAAGGTCTTGGCTCTTCCATACCTAGTGAGCGCATAGGTGCACTTTATGGCATCATGTTTCCATAGTTGTTTCTCCAGTCTTGCATGCACTGGTTTTCTCCATAGTCCATCTCCTGTGTCCAGCTCAGGCTTGTGGGCTGGATTTTTACCTGGTTCCTTACCCATTCTATGATGGGGTTTGTATTATTTATGTTCTTCCTCCTCTTGAAGATTAGCTGGAATGACAGTGAAATGGAAGGGGTATTCCCCCCACCCCCACACTGGTTCCTCCCTGCGTGGGGGTGGAGCCCAGATGGCCCAGATGCACTGTCCCAAACCCCCTTGGGTTAGGGGCTTGGACGAACCATGCCTCAGCCAGTCCAGGCTGTAGATGCCTGCCCCATGCAACCATCTGCTGTTGGATGGGGCTAAAACCCCACCCAGGATTTCTATTTTCTACTCTCTGAATCTATTTTCTCAAAATGTTTCATTTTCTTATAATTCTGAAAAAGTGCTTCAAATTTGTCCTCTCTATTACTGATTTGATTACAAACATTACCAAATAGGTGCTTCATTGCATCTAATATATTTTCAATTTTGATATTTCCTATTTAGTTTAATAACCACCCCCTCCCCCATCTTGCTTTCTTAACCAGTGTCAAGTTTCCCAACCAGTTTCCTTCTCACCTCTTCTCTCATTTTTCATCTCCTGTTTCATGGGGTCCTTGAATGTTATTTAGATCGCAAAGCATATGCTGTTTAAAATTTATTCCCACTTCCGGTTGTAAATCTTTTTCAAAAGTATATTCTTCCTGTCTCTTGAGTGCTATATTTTTCATTTCTTAAAGTTACAAAATTTTTCATATGCCTCATAATGAGTTTTTATTTTGCCTGTTTATTCATCCTTGACTGATAACTATTTTAGTAGCCCGTTACTTCTCTGCAAAACAGAGTGAATAGATTTCTCCTATTATATCAGACTTGGACTTTGTCCTAATCCTCTGTTAGATATTATTATGCTCTTTTCCTCATTGATTTGTCACTTAAACATACTGAAGGGAAATTCTTCCTGATTTTATGTGATTTTTTTTTATATGATAGCAAAGTCATGGCATGAGGGACCAAACTTATAATATTCTGACCTCATTCTTGGTACTATCACAACATAGGTTTAAGAAAGAGTATCTGAATTTATGGAGCTTCCTGTGTTCTATTATCCAACTGCTAGTTATATGCTTTAGCCACAGTTACCTGTCTTAGGTTCCATAAGGACACTTGTCTGGGCATAAATCATTGATTTTCTAACATGCCTCTATCCCCAAGTCAGAGTGAGGAACAAGCACAACATATAAAAGAGTGTTGACAACTATCTTAAAAGTTAAGTTTACCTCATGCCAATGAGATATTGGTATTTGACTGAACCTGAAGACTCCCATGAGGAACTTGCAATGGGACTTGCTATTTTCAAATCCTAATTCTGTAATGGAAAAAAAAAAAGTTTCCAGTCTTCAACTGCTTATCCTTTGCTGTTTATTGCCTTACTGTTTATATGTTCTCTATTTGTGTTAACTTCCTTGGCTACCATTTATGTGTCTGGATTCTAGAGTCAGTATTTATCTTCATGACAAACCATTATTCTGAAACTGAAATGTGTCAGACAATTACGAACAACTAGAGTTTTAGTTGGCTAGGTCCATTTGTGACTTGGTTACCCTTTTCTGGGTACAGTTGGTTGTCCTGAGTAACCACTAAAATGATTACAAGGCAGCATTATCTTTAATCTAGGCTTTTCCAGAGTCATCGGAACTCTTCATTTATTTTATCTGTTGTCACAAAACTACGATGGCTACCAATCCACAGGCTATGGAACTAAGGAAAATGAAAGAACCTCCCCTGCTCACCTTTATCTCAGTATAAAGATATCTTATAAGCTTTTCCAGACACAGTTCTTACTCTATACACAGAGATTAGGAGCAAGTTCTTCTGTATTGTACTAAAGTCATGTAAATGATAGCCTCTCAACATTCCAGTGTCACCAGATATGCTTGGAAGAAAAGGAGGCTTTGTAGTGGCCTCCCAGACAAATCATCTAGTGGCTTCTATTCTACCCAGCTTTTGCCTATAACTGTGAGCTCTACACTATGGGTTACATCTGTTAGTATTCCTTCAGGAAAATAGGTACCTTGTGAAATATTTAAATGGTGGGGGTTTAATACTAGGAACCATTTGTTGAAGAGTGAAAGAGCAAAAAGAACTGAAAATAATGGTCATGTCATGAGAATAATTGTCAACACTTAGGGTTGAGAACACCAAAAGGGAAGTTTTTGTTAAGCTGAAGCAAGGTGTTGAGAGGAAGGGCCCTTAGTGTTCAGGGATGGGATTGCCACAGGGGTGGTAATTTGGTCATGGGGGAGAGGAAGAGCCAGTGCCCTTAGCACAAACAGTGCCACAATGGAACTGGTGATACTTATCTTGTGGGAAGTTCCAAGGCTATACTTACAAGTTGTTGTTGTTTTTTTTTTTTATAAACTGGAAGTTGGAGGTTCCTCTGCTGCTGGAGAGAGGTTGTAGGAGCTAGAAAGAGGAAGGACATTCTTTCTCCCATTTTAGCTACCTTCCAGTCTTCAGTCAGTACCTCCCATGGTAGAAGGAACATATGGGAAATGTATCCCTCCAGGGAACCTGGGAAATGTAGTTTACAGATTCCTCATAGTTGATAAAGAAAGTTGAGCTTGGGCTCAGAGACAATAAGAAAATACCTGATACAGCTACCATGAAGCTCTCTGCAGCTAGTTACTTTTTCAAACGAGGGACTTTTTTCTTCCCAGATGATCTACCACTCAAGAAGGGTGATATTAGGAGCAGCATATTCCCTATACTGCCCCATCCTAATTATCTTCTATAGGGCTATAAAAACAAGACAATATGTGAGAATTGAACCATAAGGAACAGAATTTAAATTAGGACACATCATATGCCTGTTCTTAAGCTAAGGTAGAGTTCCTCACCTGTGAAGGTATTGGCACTAGGGATGGGCTAGCTCTTTGCTATAAGACCTGCTTTGATCACTGTGGCAAGGACAACAGCAATCCTCACCTCCACCCACTACGTGCTAGCAGCACCGGATCCCAACTTATCACAACAAAAAATGTGACCATACATTGTCAAATGGTGCCAAATAAGAACCAACTGAAAGATTGTTCTTTCCACTACACTTAGATTAACGGTGTCTTGGATGCCCCAGATATTTATATGGACATTGTAGGACAAATGCTTTTGGTGACAATCGTGGATAATAGAAAGATCAAAGACTCATAACCATCATTTGTTTGGTTTACCATTTCTATAACTTGGGTGAGATTATAAATATAAGGGGTAAATATTTTGGTCAAGCATCAAGTAAAAATGGAAAGCTGAGTTCCTTTTCCATCTTGAAAATAAAATGTCATGCTTCACTTGTAAATACTTGAATATTCCACCATATTTACCAGCATGCGTGTTTGAAAAGGTGGTGTTGCAATGTCTCTTTAGGAGTAGAGAAAACACTAATTGGCATTGTGCTCTGCAGCATGGTTCAAAGGAAAGGAATATGAGATTTGGAATTAAGAAACCTGAGTTTTAGAAAATCCTTTGACATTAGCACAATGTGTCTCATTTAACCTCCCTGACTAAAGTTTTCTCATTCATAAGAAAAAGGAAATAGATAAAGCGATCTATACATTTTTTCCCACTTTCATAATTTTCTGAACCAAATATCACTTTCCATCTAACACAGATAAGATTTAAAAATGCTTTCCCTAAGGCAGAGAGATCATAAGTCACTGTCATATTCAAAGAAATGTCAGCCCACTATGGTGACACCATATAAATCTTTGTCAGTGACTTTGGTGTAAGAGACACCCAAATCCATTTTAATTTCTGATAATATATTAACATGAACAGCCTGATAGTAAACAGAACCTGGACAATTCTCCCCCTTTTAGGTTCTTTCATTCATGAAGAGATTTATACAGTACAATATTTTCTTCACATAAGCTGTTTTTGTTGTGGTGGTAAAAATAAGAGATGATGAGATGAAGCAGTAATCTAACACTTTAGTGGAATACACTTTTCTCCAAATCAGTGAGAAAATCTTTATTACAAAGTATTCTCTTCTGGTATGAATAAAAGCTGATCAATATGTAAAC
This sequence comes from Uropsilus gracilis, assembly GCA_004024945.1. NCBI lineage: Eukaryota > Metazoa > Chordata > Mammalia > Eulipotyphla > Talpidae > Uropsilus > Uropsilus gracilis. The sequence goes on along the minus strand of PVHY01002852.1, from coordinate 1,769 downwards.
ATTGAGATTTCTTTCCATAAATTGTGGATTTTGCAGAAATAATTGGTATATGCCTAAGTAGTATTTGTTACTCTAGCTCATAATTACTCCATTTATTTCCCCATTCTCTCTTCATCAGTTTGATCACTTTTTTTTTCTCTTTTGAGGCCCCAAAATACAGAAAGAGTTACAGCAAGTTTGTGAAAACAGCTTTGCATGAGGGAATGATTATATTTTCAATTACCAACAAAGAACTAAACAAAGACTTGAGTGCCAGAAGAACCATCACATTATCACTGACTCCATATCTATCTGCTAATCAATTATTTCCTAAAATTGAGATTGACCTTTACTTTAAAGATTGGTCATCTTCCTGACTCTTTCTTAAAGTAGAAATTCTTTATCTTCATGCTTGTTTTAAATGTACCGCAAAGTCCCATTGAAACTTGTGAGCCATTATTAAATGTAATTTACTTTAGATTGAAATGTAAAGCGAACCATATCATTTCCTTACTAATATTTTTCTGTTGCTTCCCACTGATTATAGAATAAAATGTAAATTCTAATCTAGACCAACAAAGCTCCACTTATTTTGGTCTCTGTGTACATCTTCTCCAGTCTTTCTGTGTGTTGTGGCAAAAATATTTTTCCTGTGTCAGTGTCACCTATTCAGAAAGGTGTTTCTGGTCACTCATTTTCAGTAAGATCTGACTTCTTTATCAAGTACCCTGTCATTTTCTTCCTAGGCTTATGAAAACTTTGTGCTTATTTCATCTAAGTTTATTTTCAATTCATTTGTTAAATTGTTTATTCCCAGCTTCAACTAAATGTTAGTTTCATGAAAACAGGGTTCATGTTGTAGGTCTACAACTTTACAATGCTAGCTAACATGCAATAGATGTTGAATTAAATAATACATGATAGATTTTTGTGTGTGTGGAATGGGGGGAAGATTGGGTTAAGCCAACGCTATAGTGGGACTTTTTTGGAGAATTTTAAATGACTTTTGAATTTTCATGATGGAGCTATAGAAAGAATTATAGCCTAAACATAGAATTCTCTCTTAGCATCTCAGATGGCTAATGCTTTATATAACATACTTATACACTTTTAAAATTGTAAATCAACTTAATCTCTCATCACCAATGACCAATACTTTTCTCACTGAAAAATTCCAAATCAAGTTAGAGATTTTTCTCCAGTATGTGTATTTTTCCCTTTACGAGTTAGAAAGCTCTATTAATATCATAGTTCACTCACCACCATGGTACTGTAGCAGCTGTTGATACGCAAGCTTACTCTTTTGGAATAGATCATCTTCATAAGGTCTTTTCTATGTGTTTGTTTTAAATTTCGTGATGCACCTGATTTTTAATTGACTAGACAAGGATGAAGTGTCATGTCATAACTTATTGATATACACATTGTATTGATCAGTATTGATGGTAGCAATTATTTTTCAACCAATCATGTACCTTGGATGGTTCATTTCAGTTCATTTCTCAACTTTACAAAGTTAATCTGCCATCAACAAGATGGCAGAAGAGTGCAGCATGGGTGGGGGGGGTGTCTCCCTTTTATAAAATCAAATTGTTTACAAAACAATAGTCCCTGGGTGATGACTAGCTGATCAAGTATATATTAGAGGGATTATATGATGGAAAGTGTGGGTAAAACTACAAGGATAAATTCTTTTTATAAATGCAACTTTTTAAGTCCACTTAAACCTCCTAACCTCCTTCTGGTATTAACTGAGAGTTTTCTTTTCTTTTTTTTTTTTTTTTTTTTTT